>SCDZ01000429.1:0-204236 GCA_004143845.1 Drosophila lacertosa | reverse complement strand
TGGAAGCCCTTCTTCAGGTAGTTGAACGTGTTGATCTTGATCGCATCCTCCCCATAGGCTGTCACGAACCCGTGCTCCTGGAACAGATTCCATATGAACCTGCACTGCTCCAAACCGTTCACCTTGTAGGGACTGCAGAGTGCAGCAGCACTCGAGGAATTGTAGCCCGTCAGCAGGGCCATCAGGTTGGGAAATGTGTTGTCGTCAATCTGTGGCAGTCTGAAGGAATATTGAGCTGGACGCCGTTAATCGAAGCTTACCTTGTTGTAGCCCGCGAGTTCAAACCATTTCTGATCGTTTAAATACTGCGCTGTCTTCGGCATGGCGCGTATGAGATTCAGCCTGGAGACGCTGTCAATCCCAATCATCAGCACGCTGGGCACCCGCCGACCGCGATCCTGGTGCGCCCATAGCTTAAGTCGCTGGCGGACTGAACTGCGCTCCGGAATGGTCGCGTGTCCGTTAATATAGATTTGCCGCTTACCGTTGCTGCACGTGACAATAATGTTGTCCGTTGTGTTGGACAGCTGAGCCCTGGAGCCGAACGAGTGGCAAGGCGAGAAGTCCACCTGGGCGTCATTGAGACGCAACACGCGCAGGTAGCAGCAACCAAACGAGTGGCTCACGTTGTAGCTGGGAAAGGCAGCAGGATGGATGCGCAGGACATAACGTTGTTTGTTGGCATCGTAGCGCACTCGGGTTAGCGGCAGATGCGGCTGGCAGGGATGGTAGTCCTGGCGCTTAAAATGCTGCATCACCTCGGGCATGAACGGATCGAGATCCACAATGCGACAATGGTTGCCGTAGACGAGATAGCTTGGGGCCAAAGGATTGGCGGTCTGGTCGATTGAGAGCGTTGTTGAGGGACGCGGGGTCAGGCAGACGTCTGGAAAAGGAGCTGGGGCTAAGGTAAGGTAAGGACGATAAAAACCCATTAAATGAAAGAGACAGCTAAAATAAAAAACCAGCCCCTTAAACTCAATTAATCTGACAAATTCGAGCTCAGCTTGTCTTTAAATAATTCTGTTATGAATTTCTTTATAGAAGACCAACCTTTACCTCCCGGCAAACTGTAATCCATATCCATGCGCTGATGTCTAACGGAAACAGTTGTGTAAAAGCAAACTATATAGAACAGAGAGGTCAGCAAACTGAAGAATATATAGAAAAATGCGATCAGACAGCGATTGCGGCGCAGCGATATTAGACGGCTGAGCCACATAAACAAGGTCCTGCATGATATTCGGGTCCTTGGCAAGAGGTCCTTTGTATCGGCAACGCAATTCTCTAAATCCTCTTCGAAAGAAAGAATTAACTGTTCTTTTTTAGCCATTGTGAAACCTGCTTAAATCACAGGATGGATTTTATTGACTAAAAAGGAGATGGATTTTATTTTATTATTTTAATTATATTTTACTAAAATGCAAGTAATAAAGTTAAAGTAGTTTTGAAATGCGCGTTTAAACAAATATATTTTTTGTTTATTTTTGTGCTGCAAAAAAAAAACTTTTTGAAAACTTTTTCGTTGTATACATATCAAAATATATTTGTATAAAAGAATTCATTCTTTTTGGACTACACATTTAAAAGAATACTCTGTATATACTTTGCTTAGTAAAAAAAATAAAATTTTCATTTATAATATATATTCTTATTTTGTAATAGCTGAAAATCTTTGAATTTAAAAACTCAAATATTAAACAAGTTTTTTTTTATAGTTTTTTCTCGAAAGTCCCATTAAAAACACGTTTCATAATTTTTTGACATTATTTTTATTTTAAAAATAAATTGTTTTCATTTTCATTGTTTATTATTATTATTTGATTCATGCATTTTGTATTGTCTTAAGTGGAGTTGTTCATGTGATGCGTTTGACTTGATAAAAAAAAATCTGGGCAATTGTGTGGCATGCCACAGTACACGTATAAATATATAGTTATATAGTGAATATGGGATTTTGATATTGGTACATTCATGCCTTACAATTTCATTAAATAGTCATTTATCATATACATCAAGCAATTTGTTAACTTATTTACAAAAAAAAAAAAAAAGAAATGCAATTGTTTTTTTTCGCTGATTGTTTTGCCTGGCCATAATTTAAATAAATTAGATAATTTTATAAAACTAAGCTAAGCGAATGAAGTGGTTGTTTTTTTTTTTTGTTTATAATTTTTTTTTAGGTAGGGTAGTGAGAAGTGAGCATAAATAAATAGTTCAATGGGTAGATGAGGAGAATAAATAGTGTGTATGTGTGTGTGTGTGTGTGTGAATGAATAATGGGAATAAGTTGTCGATTGATGATTTGTTGGGTTGTGGGGGAAAATACTTGGAAGGGGGGAGGGGGCAGTAGATTGCGCATAGGGCGCACAATTGTCGGCATCGCAGGGTCAAAGGATGCTTTTGGCATCCCTTGCTAGCAAGGTGGCAATTGGGCGTGGCAGGCGCAGTCGCAAAAAAATAAATAAATAAATAAATAGAGTTAAATCGACTTAAATGCTAAAAAAAAATCCAATGTCGTTCAAAAATGGTTTTACACAATTGGCAAATTGATAGTGTGGGTAAAGTTGCTCAGAATAGTGTTGCGAAACGTGTTGCAGATTGCAAATTCGTATATAGATCGTTCTCTACCACAGCGGCATGGGGCGGTGTCTGGCCAAATAGGCGGGCAGGCTGGCGGCATTCGGTGCGGGACAACCTGTAAGATAATAATCAAATAACCAAATTAATCGATATTCGAGAGTGAACAAATAATAAGCAAAAACACTTACGGCAGACAGCGCAGGTTTGCTCATCGGTGCCATCGCCGCAGCCATCGCGGCCGGAGCACACAATCGCCGTGGAGCGGCACAGTCCGTTGCTGCAGCGGTGCGGACAGTAGGCGTCCGGTTCGTTGCGGCTGGCCAGCAGGCCGCCAGCCTCGATCAGGCGCATAAACAGATTGGGCATGGCGCGCGAGCCGCACAGATGCGGCGGCTCATCGCTGCCGTCCTTGCAGGAGACAATCGCATTGCAGTACTCGTACTCCGGCAGGCACTCGCCGCTCTTGCAGCGGAACGTGTGCGCCGGACAGCCGTTGCCGCCGCGCAGCTGGCCCTCGCAGCCCAGCTCGTCCTCGCCGTGCGGACACTGCTTGCGGCCGTCGCAGAGCGCCGCACGGGAAATGCAGCGACCGCTGCGCTCGCAACGGAACGCCTCCGCCGGGCAGGTCTGGTTGAGGCGGGCATTGTGGGTGCACTCCTCGTCCGAGTCGTCGTTGCAGTCGGCGCGACCGTCGCACACAAAGAACCATGAGATGCACACGCCACTCGAGCGGCACTGCAAGCAGGTAAGCAATTAATACAATTAAAACAGTTTGTTTAGCGCTTAAAAATGATAAATCAGCTGTTTAATTTATTTTAAGTGTTCATGAACGACTTTTTTTCAAATATGGGAAATTTAAAAGGGACATTTCTAGTTTGTTCTCGCATCAAAAGCGAGGACTGAAACCTTGGGTAATTATGTATTTTTTCAAACAAAGCTTAAAAGCAGATTTTCTTAAAAATCCAGCTGAAGTAACAGGCGAACATAATCGTCAGAAAGCTGCCAAAATATAACAGAAATGCCAAAAAAAGCTTAGCATACTTATAAGGCAAACGGTTTTGTACCAAATTTGGTACATTTTCTCTTTGGTACATTTATTTAAATTTGGGTTATTTTATCAGCTGTTCTGTCATTGTAAACATGAAATTGCCTCAAAGTGACTTTTGTATACCCTGTGTTTCAGATTTATTAAAAGTGTTCGCTTACCTGGAAGGTGCCGGGACTGCATCCTGTGCGTGCAGCGCTGCATTGTCCTTGTTCGCCATTGGTCGCTGCGCAGTCGCAGAGGCCGCGTCCGTTGCACACCGTGTGGGGATCGGCCAGCTGGCACTGACGATCGCTGGCGCATGGCAGACCCAGCGAGATGGCCTCCAGTCCAAGATCGACGCGCTTGCGCAGCTCCGAGCCCGGCTTGCTGCCCAGCAAAGGCAGCGCGGCAATTGGAGCGGACATTTCCGGCGTGTAGCTGGCCACGGGCAGCGGTGTCGCCTCCTCCGAGGTCATCAGTGGTCGCAGGGTGGTGACCACCGGAGCAGCGGGCTCCATTAAAGTGACGCGACTGGCCAAACCGAGCATGGTCTGTGTGGTGATCTCCACAATGTCTGCGGGATTGGGCGTGGCCTCCTCGTGACCTTGGCTGGCGGCAGGCGCGGCAATCTCCTCATCGATGTGATTGTTGTGATCGAGCAGCGTATCCAGCGTGGTCGACTCCAAAATCAGACTGTCCGACTCGAGCTCCTGCAGCCTGATGGGACTGGAGTTGTCGCTCAGGTCGAAGGGTAACTCCTCCGGGGACAAGGTGCGCTCCGGCTCCGGCTCCGCCTCGGCCTCAACTGTGGTCGACTCGAGCTCAGCTTCGACGGTCTGCGCCTCCTGCTGCACGGGCATCTCTGGATAGAAGGTGATCAGCTTTTCGTCCTGTTCAGTAACTGCTTCTGGTTCTGGTTTTGGCTGTGTCTCAGCTTCGTCTCCTCCTTCTTCTTCGTCTTCTTGCTGCTGCTGCTGCTGCTGCTCTGGTTGCTCCTGCTGTTCATGCTGCTCGTCGGCCTCGGCCAGCAGATCGGGCAGAGCGGAAACTTCGGCATGTTCCTGTTCCAGCTGCTGTTCCGGCTGCAGCTGCTCGGGCTCGACGCCAGCTGGCATGGGCAACGTTTGGGCGGGCTGCTCGCCGAATGGCACGGGCGGCACAGTGCTGTCGCCCTCCAGCATCAGATCGTTGAGTATGCCGGCAATGCTTTCGCTCTCCTTGAAGTCATCCGTGTCCTGCTCCTCGCTGACAATGGGCACCTCAGCCACCAGCTCGGGCATCTGCGTGGCCGCTGCCTCCGACTCGATTTCAGTGGTCGCCTCAGGAACATTCTCGGGCTGCTTCAGCTGCTCACTGCTGGTGGCTGGCACAACGGACGCTTCCGTAGCTGGCTCACTTTCGGCCTTGATTGGGTCCGCTTGGTCCACATTTGGCTCCGCTCCTTGTATGATATTATCATTTTCATTTTTGTCCATTTCCGTTTCAGGCAGCTGGGCACTTTCACTGCGTTCGGTGACAGTTTCCGTTGGCTGCTCCGTCAGCTCGGTGGAGGCCAACGCATTTGGTTCGGTCTCAATCAATGCCGCCTCGGTGGCTTCCTGCTGCTCATCGTGGCTAATTGGGAATTCAGTGCCAGCCTCGGCCGCACCTTCGTCATCATCATCATCATCATTGTCAGCATGGGTCGCCGGCTCGGGCAACGCCTCAGCTTCAGCTTCAGCTTCAGTTGCAGTCTCAGCTTCAGTCTCAGCTTCAGTCTCGGTCTCGTTCTCGGTCTCGGTCTCAGCTTCAGTTGCTGCCACATGCAACACCTCGTCATTAGCAATGTTGTCCAACTGCTCTGCCTCCGCCTCGGGCTGTGGCTCTCCAATTGTTTCCGACACTTCGGGCGTCTTAATTGCATTTGCATTTAGCTCATTCTCATTCTTGTTCTCCTCCTCCTCCTCCGCCTCTGCCTTCTCCTTCTCCATCTCCTCCAGCTCGTTGGTTGCTGTTTGTATATTTTCTGGTTCAGCTGCCGTCAGTTGAGTCGTTGCCTCCACCTTCTCCTCCTCTTGCTGCTCCTCCTGGTCCAAATGTTGCGTCTCCTGCGCCTCCTGTTCGACAGCTTCTGGTGTCTGTGGCATGGCCACCTGCTCTGTGGTCTGCTGTGGCGCCAATTCATCATCATTTGTTGGGTAAGTCAATTCTTCGTGTTGCGCTTCGCTGATTGCCTCCACCTCAGCAGCCTCTGTCTCCATCTCTGGATCGTTCTCTGTCTCATGTTCCACATTCAGCTCATTGATTTGTTGCTGCTGCTCCGTTGTCGTTGTCGTTGTCGTTGCTGTTGCTGTTGCCACGTCTTCGCTGTGGTTTTCCACATCTTCAGCTGGTTTCTGCTCTTGATTTAATTGATTGGCTTCATTTAAATCATCTTCGCCACTTGTCGGCTTGATGTCGGCGCTTTGTTCTGCCTGATCGGTTTTGGTCGCCAGCTCGAATACCAACTGTGATTCCGACTCCGACTCCGACTCCTTCTCTGTCTCCTTCTCCCTCTCCTGCTCCAGCTCCAGCTCCTTCTCCGCCTCCGTCTGTTGCTCTGTTCCTGTCTCGATTTCAGCTGCATTCTCTGTCGCCTCAACTGTTGTCAACTCGACTTCTGCGGCTTCAGTTTCAGCATCAGCTTCAGCTTCCATTTCCACTTGGGGTTTCTGTGTCTGCTCTTCCACTTGATTTTCCTTTTCCAGCTCTGGCTGTTGCTCAATCGCAATTGGTTCGTCTTGGCTTTCGCTGTCCATCAATTTCGCTGGCTCCTCGATTTCGGTTGCTTCTGTTGCGGATTGTGTTTGTTCCTCTTCTTCTTCTTCAGCCTCTGCTACTGCTACTGCTTCTTCTTCCGTTGGCGCCTGCTGTTCAACTTGTGTTTGCTTGGCTGGCACTTCTTCAATCTCATCATCAATTGACTGTGGCTCCGCCTCCGCCTCGGGCTCAATCTCGTGATCGCCCGATTGCTCCACCTCCTGCTCAGCTTGCTGCTGCTGCTGCTGCAGTTGCTGCTGCTGCTGCTGCTCCTCGGGCTGCGTTGCTGGCGCATTTGTCGCACTTTCAATTTCCGCCACCTCTTCGCCATGCACGGCTATCAAATCATCATCAGCAACTGTTGCCGTCTCCAGCTTCTCCTCCTCCAGTTGATAATTCTGCGTGGCTGTCTCCGCATCAGTTTCGCTCACCTCGTTCTTCTCCTCTTCCAGCGCAATGGGCACCGCTGATGTTTCGGGTTCCAGCTCATCGTGTTGTTGTTGTTGCTGTTGCTGCTGTTGTTGTTGTTGTTGTTGTTCCTCCTCCACCTCGTTGGCCGTTTCATAATCGAATTTCATGGTTTCGTCTGCGGTCGCTGGCGCAATTTCTTGTGCACCCGACGCCTCCTCCAGTTCCTCCTCGGCAGCAGCTGGCTCGTTGTGCGTTGCAGGTGCCTCCAACTCTGACTCCTTCTCCTTCTCCACCTCCACCTCCGCCTCCTTTTCCACCTGTGGCTCCTGTTCCTGCTCTGGCTGTTTCTCAGTTTCCAGCTGATCCGCTTCGGGCTTTAGCTCGTGCTCCTCAACGTATTCCTCGTCGATCTTGTAGGGATAATCGTAGGCGGGCGCAGCTTCCGTTTCCTGTTCGACGGCTTCGATGGCTTCGGTGGCCACATCGGCGGGCGTCAGCAGCTGCTGTGCTCCGGTGGTGGACAGCTCCTCCGGTTCCTGCTCCGGCACAGCTTCAGGCACCTGCTCAACAATCGTTTCCGGCTCCACAATGGGCTCCAATTCCGGTTTCAGCTGCTCCTTTTCCTCTTCCTGCGTCACTTCCGGTTTCTCTGGATTCTCCGCCAGCTGCTGCTGCTGCGTCAGTTCCGTTTCCTCGTGCGCATGATCGACGGGATCGAACTTCTCGCCGTTGTCCACTTCGCTGACTTGTGGCCTCAGCTTCTCGGCATCCATATCGTCTTCCTCCAGCGCTTGCTCCTCCACACTGGCGGGCAGCTCATCCTCGAGCAGCACGGGCGCAACAGTTGTTGTTGTTGTTGTTGTTGTGGGTGCTTGGGTTGTTGTTGTTGTTGTGCGTCTTGTTGTGGGCACAGGCGTTGTTGTCGTTGTGGTTGTTGTTGTCGTTGTTGTGGATGCCTTCTCAATGGGCTGTTCTTCGGTTGCTGGCGTCTCATCCGCCGCTGGGGCCACACAAAGTCCACCCACCATGCGCGTTGGGGCCGTGCACTGGCAGCGTCCAAAGAGATTGGGTATCAGGAAGTCGCAATGGGTGCGTGTGTCAAACATTTGGCAGTGGGCGTGGCTATAACAAACGGCGCCAGGATGTGCAGCTACACCAAAAGAAGAGCGAGAGAGAGAGTAAAGGTTAAATGGGGAAAAGAACTAAAGTTGCAGAGAGAGAGAGAGGTGGATGGAGAGAGGGGGGGAAGGGGGGGTGAGGAAGAGATTCGCATGGCCCGCTTTGGGTCGGCGCTGCACGTTCTGTTATTAAACTAACCGTAAATCGTGCATCAGCCACCAAATGCATATTAAAAACCCATCATCATCATCAACCAGAACATTGCAGCAGCAACATGTGAACAGACAGCCAACAACAAACTGTTGTTGTTGTTGTTGTTGCTGTTGGCAGCAACTTGTATTATGGCCAGGCATTAGCCCGCCTTCGACATGCCTAATAACCGTCAATAGAGTCAACCGCGCATCACCTGCAGACGCATCGCTGATGACGTCGCCCATTGCAACTTCCTCCCTCCCCTCCCACCTCGCCAGCCCATTCCTCCCCAGCCTGCCTGCCATTCTCCATTACCGTTGCCCATGCACCCTGCATCATCAGCAGCGGCAGCGGCAGCAACATTCCATGTGGCTTAAGCGCCCAGCCCGATATGGTGGCTACTGCCTCGCATAACTGGCCTGCCAGCCACCTGAAGATCAGCAGCTCCTCTTCGCCATTCGCTGCTCTCTGTGGCTCTGACCCACTTTCCGCCTGCTGCAGGCGCTCAACTTGTTTTCACTTGTTTCGTCTTTTGGCAAGCGGCAAGCGGCAACTGCTAACTTGCAACGGGCCAACTTGCAACTTGCAACTTGCGACTAGCAACTTACAGCTGCACCTGCACTTGCCACTTGGCGTCAACGTTGCCCTTAGGGCCGCGTCTGGCTCCGCACAGCCTGCCAAGCTGAGCACAAAAAATGCAGTTAGCTGCTTTTGCCGCAGTCAGCGAGGCGCCCCAATTTTCATTGCCATGGCCGCCGAGCGGAGGCTGTGATTGGTTTCTGGTGGAAATACTGCGTTTATAGCGCATAAATAGCTGTTATTTAGCTGCATTTGGAGTGTTTTAGCTGGCTTAATTGGGATTTCGTTTAATTGTGTTTTAAAAGCTGTTATTGCTTTTGATAATAATAAAAATGATCAACATTAAATTATTTCCTAATAAATTGCATAACAAGGTGCAATTACAATTTCCCCAAATGTTTCCCAAAACAGCTGATCAATATTTAGTCCTTCAGTGACACCCAACTAAAATCACTTTATAACACTGTCTCAAATCTGATATTGGACATAAACAAGGTGGCAACGCTGTAAGATTCTGCGTCGCATCTATAATTTCCCCAAATATTTCCCAAAGCAGCTGCTCTTCACATGGGATCAATATTTAGTCCTTCAGTGACACTCAACTGAAATCACTTTATAACACTGTCTGAAAGCTGTTAATGGACACAGCGAACGTTTGTCGGAATGCAGCTAAAACTGTTTCAGTTTGAAGAGATTTTCAAGTGCGAGTGACTTTCATAAATAAATATGTTACTGATTGTTAAGTGACGTGTAATGAAGCTATCAAAAAGCGTGACTGCCGCAAAGTCACAGTTTACGCGAATGCCCCAAAGTACTTGTGAAGTATTTGTTACTGCGTCGCATCGCTGGCATTGCAGGAAAAAGCGAATTTCCCGCGGGCGCCTGTTTTAGAAGGGGGGGCAGCTGCCAAAGAGTCAAATGTTGTCGGCTTTTCACAAAAGGTATTTCAGTGCCTGCCATTTGGCGGAACCGGTTGGCCTATGCACTTAAAAGGCGCATACATGGCGTATACTTAACGAATGCGCCACTGACACTGACGCTCTGGCCACGGCCGCATCGCTCTGACTCTGACTCTGACTCTGACTCTGTGCCCGCGCAGACAATGCGCCATTCCAAATGCGAGTAGCGAGTTTGACACCAATATGGTAGCACGTCGTCCAGTGCCATAGACGGAAAACCGCCAAATGCTCTTTCACTTTTATGTGCCCACCCGGGCGACTCTGACGACGCCTCTGTGCGCGCACCAATGATCGATAAGCTGGGGCAATGCCATGGCCACTTAGCAGCAGCACCAAGCATGCCTTCCCCCTTCCCCCTCTTCCCCTTTTCTCCTCTTTCCCCCCCGTGCCCCCTTTCTTGAGCTGCGACTGGCGCACCGGTGTGACAGGTTGCATGCGAATGCGGCACGACTGCATCTGGTAACCCACTTCGATTACGGCTGTGTGAAAATGTTTTGATGCTGCAGTTACTATTGCTGCTGCTGCTGCTGCTGTTGCAGTTACTTTGCTGCAGCTCCCGCTACTCATCATAAAACAGCAGCAGCAGCAGCAGCGCCAGCAATAATAATTCCAACAAAATCAGCATAAATTTCATTTGGCAAAAAACAAAATAAGAACTGTGTCAACCAAACAAAGATGCAACATTTAGTGGCCACATTTATTGAGTCGCATTCCTGCGGCTTTAATAACTCAATTGATGTTAATTTTACGCTGGCAGCAACTTTCATTGCGATTGGCGAATTGGCCATAAAAGAGCGGAAAAAGCCGCCTTTCCGACCGCAGACCATTTCTAATTAATTGCGGGCCATTTGCATTTTCTGGAATTCGGTTTCATTTGTAATTTTCGGAGTTGTTTGTCAACTGTTGTGGCCCACAATTATGCATTTTCTTTTTTCTGTTTTTTGTGTCCCCACCAGGTTTTTTTTTTTTCCTTTTGGTGGTGCTTTTATTGTTATGGCATTTGTTGGCTGGCTGGGTTATTGTTTGCGGAAGTGGAACCTGAAACTGGCTCTATGCCGAAACTGTTCCACATAATTTGCATGCAATTTGGCTTCTGGCGCAATTTGGCCAAATGGTCGCTCAAAAACATTTCCCCCATAGCGCAAATTAACACAGTTGTTCTATTGTCGGCTTTTCAGTTTTTATTTCTTCTTCTTCTTATTATTATTATTATTATAATCGGCATTTGTTTTTTTCTTTGGCGACTTTAAAGCGGTCAAACGAAATGAAATGGATTTTTTTTTGCTTCTTTAATTTGGCATGGAAAGTGTTTAGCGTTGACCAACTAAATTCGCGTGGCTGGCTCGAATCTAAAGACTTGATTTTGTGAATAGGAAAGTGAGAGGAATTTTGATCTATTGTGCTGGTTAAAGAATGAACCGAAATTTGCATAATGTGTGTGTGCTTAAAGACTGTCTTTAGGTCGTCATAAAACAGATCTTCAATTGAATGAAGGAATAATTAAGCATTTTGTTGGAGAATATTATGCAAAGAAATGTTAATATGCAAAAGTGAAGAGTTTTAGAAGTTTATATATTCAGCTTATGTTACATGGAATGTGTTCAATAACGGGAAATTAATTTTATTTTTTAGTTAAGATATTTTGGTTAATACTGTAAGCCAATTTTATTGTTAACTAAATCAGTTTTAGTTTATTAAGTTGTAGGAAATTTCCGCAACAACTATTTAAAAAGCCCGCCACACTTAACTGGTTAATTGGATGCTAAGGGTAATTTGTAAAGGCAGGGAAATATAAATTAAATATATTTCCCAGTTTCGCAATTTCCCTGAATTGCCCAATTAAAAAGCATCGCCACAATTAGCAACTGGCAAAACATCTGGCAACACTGCGCACATGTCAAATAAATTGCGGCTAAGCAAAAAAACAAAAAAAAACAAAAAAAAAAACTCACAAATCAGAACAAGTGCAGTTATTCAGGCGTGGCCAAAGTCAAGTGATTCATTAGCAACCGAATTGGCTTCACTTCTGCCGCAACTTTATATGCAAATCAACAGTGTGAGATCTTAATCAGAGATTTCTCGCGCCGTTTTTCTTCGTTGCTTGTCTTCTGTGTGTTTTTGCTGTTTGCCGTCTGGCGATATCTGTTCATTATCTGGCATACTTTTCACCGCCAATGCAGTTGCAGTTGCAGCTGGACAAGTCATATACCCTGTATGTGTCTGTGTGTGTGTGTGTGTGTGTGTGCATAACTCATATGGCTCACATGGCATCCCGAAATGGGCTTGGGCTTGAAGTTCGGCTTGAAGTTGGCGCTGTGGGTTAAGGTGCATGGGAAACTGGAACAAGTTGGCCTGGCGACAACAGCGAAAGCCTGCACAGCGCCAAATCTGGCACAGCACTTGCTCAACTTGACCTGAGAAAGAGACAGACAGACAGAAAGAGAGAGAGAGAGAAGCAAGTCGAGTGAACGTTTGGGCAATGCCAAGTTTGTCAACTGGGCAAAACGGGAGTCGTTGCAGTTGTTGCAATTCTCGAAGTCAGAGTTCTGGAGCTGCTGTTGCTGGCTACGCTAATTGGACTTTCTTTGGCTTTCTGGCTTTCTTTTCACATAATCAGTGCAATTTAATTACAAAAGCGACTACAGTTGGGCAATTAGGCATGTAAAGCAGTCGCAGCAAACAGCAAGAGCGCAAAAGAGAGACAGAAAGAGAGAGAGAGAGAGAGAGAGAGAGAGAGAGAAGTTGCAGATAGAAATCGACAAAAGCAGAGGCTGTCACAGGACCTGGCCCGTACTGGGTAACGCTCTGGTGAAAGGTTCTGCTCCTCTTTTGGCTGTGCATTTTTGCTTTCTTTATTGTTGGTTTATTTTTGTTTTTGTTTTTTTGTATTTTTTTTTTTTTTTGGTGAAAGTATCTCATAAATGGCATGCAACTGGCGGCAGCAGCAGCAGCAGCAGCAGCAGTTGCTGCAAAGTTAGCTGCAGCCCCTGTCGACCTGACCACATGTCATTAAAATTATTTTAATTAAATATTAAAGCATGGCAATGCCAACTGCCAGCTGCTGCTGTGCCACGCCCACGGGGCGGCGTCTGCAGTCAGTGGATTTAAATGCGCTATAATTATGTCGCAGTCTAGAATACAGCAGGTGAATGGCAAAGACACGAACTCTAGTTGGCTGCTGTTACAGTTTGCCGTCCAGATGTCCCGTCCCCGTCCCCGTCTCCGTTCCAGTTCCCGTCTATGTCTCCGTCTCCGTCTCAATGCCAGTCCCATGTCGAGGTCTTTGTCGTGTCTGCTAAGCAGCAGGGCAAACAAATGTACCGCAACTCGCTCGAAGCCGAACATTCTAATCAGATTAACGCCATTAGGCGCCAATGTGCCAACACGGCTGGGTATGCGACCCCAACTGGCCAGCAGCCATTGATCCAAATCGAAGCGGCCAAAGTGGAGCTCCTCTAATGCAACTGGCATTTAACTAATGGCCAGATCACACCAGCCGATGAGCTAACATTTCAAATAACGTTCAAATAACATTTTCCCTAACGAGTTGAAGATCGCTTTTAAATAGTTCTTTGCACTTAACTTCAGCTTGTTTTTTTCTTTTTTTATTCGATAGAAAGCGCAGGAGATTAAGTTCGTCATAACGGGCTGACACACCTCTGGAACTTAGGGTGTGGACGAGAGTAAAGCATAAAATGCTGTGACTTTAATGTGATCACTTTAAAGAGGCCGCTATCTCAAAATGAAGTTGACTTTGTATTAGATATATATTATATAAGAAGTATCTAAAGTTAAGCCATTCAACAGTTTTCAATTAATATTGTCTACTTTCGTTTTGGGAAATCTCTCGAGAATCTTTTCAAAGCGTTGAGCAAACAAATTGAAATGAAAACATTTACATTTCACATTTGGCTTAAAGTTGTTGTTGTTGTCTTTTGTTACCAAAGACTTCTCTAGCGGCTTATGCTTCGTTACTGGGTTCTTGGAAAATTAACCAATTATGCGTATAATTAGTGACACGATTGTCTTGTTAGCCCATGAGTAGCAATTGTTGTTGCTGCTATTGTTGTTGTTGTTGTTGTTATGGCCATGTTAATTGCTTGTGTCAAGTGGCGGCAAAAGAAAGGAAAATTGTTATAGAAGTGTTAACGAACGGCAAACAATCAACGGAAATGAATTAAATGAGATGGTTAAACAGATTGGTCAAACAACAAGAAGAAGAAGAAGAAGAAGACACAATTGCGTGTAAATCCTAAATATATATATAATATAGTATAAATATATGATAAGCAATCAAAAGTAACATTCTTATATGGTTTTGTTTTTTTTTAGTTTTTTTTTAAAGCATTTATTGCAATTATTGCCAAACACCAAGTTGAGAGTTGAACGAACGTCAATTAATGTGATTATCATTAAATGTTAAATGTATATTGTATTGTATTGTATTGTGTATGGAATTCCATGCAATTAGGGCCACAATTGATCAACAGTTGTCTGATACTTACGTCCCAGACATGTGTGCTTGCGGAACTGCAAGAATCCCTCGACGCAGCGACAGGCACCGTCCAGGCAGCTGCTGTTGGCCACCTTCATCGAGCACTGCTCGCTCAGCTGGCAATCGCCGCCCAATAGTTGAGCTAAAGGGAGACAGACACACAGAGACAGAGAGAGAGAGGGAGAGAGAGAGGAAGGGAAGTTTTAGTTAGAGTGGGTGTAACGGCAGTTTTGTATATACAGCAAACATAGCAAGCATTTTTTTTATTTGCTGGCCAAACAACACACACAACACAACATGCATTGGTGTGCGTGTGTGTCTGTGTGTGTGAATGGAGGTTACTCAAAGATTGACTTTGCCTAGTTGGCGACACTCACATGACAAACAGCGCTTGGCGTCCAACTGAACGAAGTAGGGCGCACACTCGCAGTAGCCCAGAGCCGAGCAGCTGCTGCCCTTGATGAAATCTGTGCAGTCCATGTCGTGCTGGCACTTGTCGCCCAGCTCCAGGCCCTGACTGCTGCCCAACACTGTGCACAAAATGAAAATCTAAAAAACAAATATACAAACAAAAATTCAAAAATAAAATTAATATTAAATCAATGAAGTTCTTAAAATAAGAATAAGAATTTACTAAAAAGTTGCTGAGAAAACTTATCAAAAGAATTCCAAAAATGCAATAAAATTAATTATTTATTTGGTAGAATCAATTTCATTTTAATATGTAAACGAATATTCAAATGCTTAAAATGCTTTGTCTATTTAAATATTAAAGACGCAAATTAAATTATTTAAATTTTTTAGCTGATAAATAAAAAAAAAAAATAAAAGCACATATCAAACAAAATTATATATGAAAAAACTTTTAATACTATACAAAAAAATATTTCAAGAATAAAATAAGTAA
This sequence comes from Drosophila lacertosa, assembly GCA_004143845.1. NCBI lineage: Eukaryota > Metazoa > Arthropoda > Insecta > Diptera > Drosophilidae > Drosophila > Drosophila lacertosa. The sequence continues at coordinate 189,186 of SCDZ01000429.1, read as the reverse complement.
TCTTTTTAAGCTGCCATGTTTTTATTTAAAACATTCTTAAAGCATATAAAACTTCTGTGATGTAAAATATATTAAGCTTATATAAAATAAGCAAAAGAAATAGAAAAATTTTGAAGTTTAATTAAGAAATTTTAAAATAGACAAGTTTTTTGCTATTATAAATTATTAAATAATAATTTTTTGAACGTTTTTGTTATAGCAACTATATTTAGTTTATATCCGATGTTAAAGGAATTAAGTCAATATAGAATAATTTAATTAAAAAAAAAAATTTTAAGTTAAGCAAGCAAACAGGAATTTTTAATACAAATTCAATTTTTGGAAAGAGCTTTTATATGGAAAATAATATCAATCAGCGATGTCAACAGGACTAAGCTCATATATAAGGAGCATTATGAAGTTCTTTTAAAAAGATCTTGGCAGATATAAAAGTTTGTCTTATATAAAAAATCAAATTTAATTTCTATTAAGACAAAATTCTTTTATACCAGCAAACATTTTAGCTCAGCTTTTTTTAATATATTTATATGAAACTATAAAAAATGCTTGTCAAGAAAATTGTAATAAAAGAAGAAATGTTTTCCTATAAAAAAATGTGGAAGAGTGAAAGATAAATGTATAAAATATCTCTTACAAACATAACTATTTCTATTAAAGATGCAATTAGATTTAACTTCGGAGATTCTTGCTCAAGTCTGTTACATACACGATAAAAAAAATCATGGTACTCTCACCAAAGTGTATGCAAATATTGTTATAATCAACATAAACATCAATCTGATGCCACAAATAAAAATGTGTGTGCAACTTGTGCGTCATTTGCCACAGCGTTGCATTCAGGTTCGACTTCTTTTGGCCAGCAGCAGCAACAACAACAACAACAACGACTAACTGTAAATGTATGTCTCGAGTTGTTCAATTTGTTAGCGAGAACAACAACAACAACAACGAAGTTGGCTTTGCGTGTTTGCAAAAGCAATTGGAATTCTTATTAGAATAGTCTACCCTCTCGTTCCCCGCTGCCCGTCAGCGGGGCATATCTATTTCAATTTAATGCTGTCATTGAATTTTATGCCTCAGCAAATTTAAGTTGAAAATTAAAATACATAATTACACAAATCAGACGACGCAGTACCGTTTTATATGGCAGCCGTATGCAAATAGATTTAGTTAGCCAACATTAATGCGTAGGGGAAACAGAGAGGGTTGTGTGGAGGGGGAGGTGGAAAAGGGGAAAAGGGGGGCTCGTTTGGCATAATTAATGGCGTGTGGCGCTTAACACTGACTGCCGCCCGACGGGTGCATTGTACTCTGGCCGTGTTCTGCTTCTTCTTCCTCGTTCTAACTGCAAAAGCCGAAAAGCAACAAAGCACAGAACTGTTTCTCCCGAGAGCCCTTGTCTGTGTGTGTGTGTTTAATTATATGGAGAGCCCAAATGGGTTCGGTTTTTTTTTTTTTATTTTTCCGGCAACACGTCGATTTGGTCTCAGGTCTGGCTTAGTTACAGTTTGTGTGTGTTGGGCGTGTGTTGTGCTCAGGCAACTGTTAATTTTGTTTTACAACTTGCGCTTGTATCTTTGTAGCATCTATAACGTGTTCGTCTACTTATCTGGCTAACTGTCAGTTACAAACCTAAAACCCGCACTTTACACACACCTCTTTCTCTGTCTCTCTTTCTCTTTCTATCTCACTCTCTTAGTTCATTCATAAAAAAAAAAAATAAACTAGTATCTTCTATTTCGTATCTCGTGCGATTTTCGACTACACAAATTAATTATATATGTGGTTGCAGCAGCAACTGTTGCGATTGTTGTTTATGGCCAAGACTTTTGGCTAACGGCAAATTCGTGTGCTTTAACAATTAGTTAGCGCCTGTTTTCTTGGTCTTTTTTTTTTTTTTTTTTTTGTGCTTTGCATGCGCCGCACAAATTTTCCGCTTGGCTGTCTATTAATTTTCCCATTTTTATTACCTTCAATTCTTATATCATCTCCACCTGCAGCAATTACGCAAGAACTGCGTTTGAAAATCTTGATTTTTTGCAGTTGCCTGAATTATCATTAACATGGTCACTAATTGTGCCAGTCACTGTGATTTCGCTTTATGATTTAATATGTTGTCTTAATACCAGTTAGATAACATACATACATATATATACATATAGAAACTTGTACACATCAGTTAAGCAAGGATATTTAAGTTAAGTTAACATAGAAGTTTAAGTTAACATAGAAGCTTACTTATTTTTAAAGAAAATATTTATTATAATAATTCAGCTAGGAATTGCTTTTTGATTAAATTGATTGTTAAAAAAATTAAAATAAATAAAAATTTGCATTTGCCAAATTGCATTAACTTATGACTTCCCTATGATCAATAAATACATATATATATATATATATAGTTTGATTATATGGTTATATAATTTCAAATGCAGTCTTCTTTTTTCTAGGAAAAAAAAATACAGTTAGAATTTGGCCCCGTGCACTTTTTCCACAATCACTTAACAACCACAATTTCTACTTATTTCCAATTGAATTTTTGTTGTAGTTGCTGTTGTTGTTGTTGTATTTGTTGTTGTTGTTGGTAGCTGACACAAGCCGCAAAACTAAACGTGGGCTCATAACAAAACACTCAACGGCAGCAAAAGGCAGCAATTGGTATTCGAGCTGAAAAGAATGGAAACCGGCAGCAGGCCAAAGCCAACTCTCAGTGCCATTCTCAATTCTCGATTCTCAGCGGCAGCCTCAGTGGCGGCATCAATATATACATATATGTATGTATGTATATACAAAAAAAAAAAAACAAAAAAAAACAACAAAAAAAAGTAGAAAAGTCAATAAAAAAAAAATTGTTTAATTATGCTTTCGAGTGGCTTTTAAGCACGAGCAGAGAATGTGATCATTGTTGTTGGCCCATTAGAGTGGCAGCCATATGAAAGACGATTGTAGCCCGCTAACTCTTCCTCTTCTTCTCTCCCTCTCTCTCTGTCTCTCTCTTTGTTTCCTTTCCTCTGTGTGGCAGGTTGACCCATTAAGCAGCCAAAGTTACTTTCATTGCCAGACTCATTGTTGTTGTTGTTGTTGTTGTTGTTGCTGTGGCAGCAACTTTCAAGTGTTTAGCTGTCTAAATAGCCCCGAAAAATATGAAATATGAAATATGAAAGATTTGCAACTGGCTGTTTAGGCAAATAATTGCCAGCAAGTGCCAACCAGCAATTCATCTTAAAACATCATTCATCTGGCAGGACAGACAGAGGAGGGGGCATGCAACTTTGGGTTGCACGTCTCTGTCTCGGGTGATTTATTTTTTGTTTATGGCAACTTTGCCATTTTACAATGCCGCAGCGCTAATGAAGAAGTGACCCAAACGCCCAGCTGCAGGCGGCACTCGTAATTTACTGGCAGCATCGTAAAAGCAGCAGCAACAGGACCAACAAACTGCAGCAGCAGCCGCAGCAGCATCAGAAAAAAGAAAAAAACACACACACACACAAAATAAATAACGCAAGAAAAACAGAGAAAAAAGCAAATCATTTTTCGTGTTTTACAAATTACTTTCGTACACTGTTTTTTGTTTTTTTTTGTTTTTTGTTTAATGATCGTTGGGCGCCAGCCTGTCTGCTGACCTTTGGCCGCAGCAGCAGCAGCTAAGACAGCCGGAGCCAAAGGGGCAAGGCTGCAGGTGAAGCTGCAACAAACTGACCGAGGTTGCAAGAACATCAAGACGAAACAAAAAAAAAAAAAACCAGAAATCTTCAGAACGCAAGAAACAACAAACAAACAAATCATTTGTTACGTTTGTGCTTTTTGGCAGGGGCGGAAAATGTGTGGAAAACTGATGGAAACCATTTGGATGCATTTGTTAATTGAAAGAATTGCATCATCAAATTGAATTCTTTTGACTTTGTGGGAAATAAAATAAAGTTAGTTAGTTATATTAGATATAAGGTATAATATATAGAGTCTGATAATGAAAAGGATTTTCAGATGATTTTGTAATTTGAATATTTATAATATCGAATTATTTATTCCAATAATAAATCTAAATAAAAAGCAGCTGATATTAAAAGAAGAAGTTATTTAATGTGGAATTTTTTGAATTGATATATTTTTAAGAATTATTTTAAAATAGTATGCATGCGTTTTTCCATAGCTAACTCAGATTACCAACACAACCCCACAAATAGCTTTTCATTTGAAACACATTTCTCACACCCAAAAAATACCATTAACATTTATGAGTCCAATAATTCAAAGCCCGATGTTCTTGCACTGGATGGCAGTTCCCAAGAGTAAACTCAAATAATGGGTAAAAAGAGAGTAACTCCCACCGTTTTTATTAGATTAATTTGCGTACATTATTCAGAGCTCAAGTGACGACTCCCTGCCGGGCACTAACAATAACAATAACAACAACTTGGGCGCTGCCAGAAGACTGAACAGAAGAAGAAGGAGTAGACAAGAAGAAGAACATCATCATCGACGCCTAGCCATCTATCAGACACAGTTTGACCCAATGGCCGACTTCACAGCTCTTTCACACACACACACACTCGCAAACACAAAGCGAGCTGGGAGAAAAACTTGGCCAACGGCCCACGATCAAAGTCAAAGTCAAGTTAAAGTTAAAGTTAAAGTTAAAGTAAATGCCCAACCCACGCCAAAAATGTTACAAATATAAAAAATAAAAATAAAAAAGGCAGCACACAAATAAAGTATATGAATAACTTCTATATATATATATATATATATATGTGTGTGTGTGTGTGTGTCTCTTTATGGCATTGCACAGCTGAACAATGGAATAGTGTTGACAATATTTGGAGCACTTCGCATTGGCAACGGCCCAAAAAAAAAAAAATAATAATAATATATATATATATATATAGAGAAAAAATTAAATATTGTGGCAGCCTCGTTTTACGTCGATCAATGGGATTTGCAAATTGAGTTATGTATGCTTTTATATATGTACATATATGTGTGTGTATAGAAATGTGTGTGTGTTTGTTGCATTTGTGGCATTGTTTGTGTGTGGACTTACCGCTAAAAGCCGCTTAACCGTAAAAGCTTCGCTGAGCATCGCGTTATTTGCAGGTTGCTTTCTCGCCGCAGCCGACGTCGCTGTCGGCGTCGCTGTCGCTGTCATTGTAGCTGCTGCTGTTGCTGCTGCTGTTGCTGCTGTTGTTGTTGTTGTTGTTCTTGTTGCTCTCACAGAGCGCTCGCTTCCAAGAAGAATTTTCCAGCTATGCTTCTTCTTGTTGTTGGTGTCAAATGCAACTGGCTTCTGCTGCTGCTGTCGTTGTTGTTGTTGTTGTTGTTGTTTATATATTTATTTGTTTTTTTGCTTGTGTGTCTGCTGCAGGCACAACCTTTGAACTGCTGGGGTCAAAGCGGAAATGAAACGAAACGAAGCCAAAACGAAAACGTTTAATGCGTGTAAAAAAAAAACCAAAAAAAAAAAAACCAAGAAACAAAAACAAAAATGCGCTCCCAAAAATTATAATAATAATAATGAAATATATATATGTGAATGTGTTTCATTTTATTTTCTTTTATGGCATTTTGCCGGCCGGCTCGCACGCCCCTCATTCGCATTCAATGGGCGCTGCCTGTGCGCTCCACTTAAAAAATTTAAAAAAAAAACTTTAAAAAAACGAAAGACTTAGGCAACGAACTTGAAATTAACACCTGGCTGCCTATAATTGTTTTCGTTTCCTACTTTGTTGTTGCTGTCGTGCTTTTTTTTTAATTCGGTGTGTGTGTAGCAACAGCTAGTCGCTATTTTCACTTGCTGTGACGACCTTTGTCGTTTTTGCCTCTCACTGTTAATAGAACTCTGCGGGTTGTTCTTGTTGTTGTTGTTGTTGTTGGAATTGGGGTTTTCTTCTTTCAGTTATAAAATCCCATTTTATTGCAATGTGTGCTTGGGAATGTCAGCTTTTTGACCGTTATGCGGCATTCAATTTTGGTTGAATTTGGGCTGCTTCTCAGCCCGATATCTGTGCTGCAGTTGTTGTTGTCGTTGTTGTTGCCCGTAGTTTTTATAACTTAATAATAAAAAGAAGAAAAAAAAAACTTTAAGGCGTTGCCTGACTTAGAGTTCCGTTTAAAGTGGGCTGAAACTTGGAGCAGCAAACAAGAGCCGCAAGCTGTGCACATAAAAATTAGTGAGCATCGGACATTCAACGTTTGCCCGTGTGGCCCATTAAACTGCAGTCTATGCTAATGCCTTCCAGCGGGGCACAAACACAAACACACACACAGACAGACAGACAGACAAACACACACACACACACGGAAACTGTGGATGCTGCGCAGTCATAACCTATTGACCAATAATGCTCTTGTAAATTATAGCGTTATGCACAGTGGTCAAAAACTATTGATCAGAATTACAAGCGAACAGTGTTTAATAATTCTTCCCTTTATATACATATATTTATTTAATAAAATAGACAGCAAATTTGTTTGCTTAAAAAAAATATTCTTTAAATTGAAAGGGACTATTTTTAAGCCTGGATTTATTTTGTATATAATTTGGTTATTTAAGGATCTCGCTAATATATGGCAACTAAGCTCAACAATATATAAATATTTCTTACTTATGCTCAGTTTCTTTTCCCCCTATCAATAATTTTGCCTTTCATATTTGAAGTATTCTTTCTTTCGCTCAGTGTAGTCACGTTGCTAGCGGTTTATTCTGCAGCGAGTCCTGCAAATGATGATTATTTGCATTGCGGTCAAAGTGCAAGTGCCGGGGCGTGCCCCACTCGGAGCAAATTCAATCAGCTAAGCCACAGCGACAGCGGCAAGATTGATTGGCCCCTGAGTGACCCAGTGACAAGGAGTCGTGGCAGGACCAAGGATGCCAGCGAGTGCCAGCCAGTAGAATTTATGCGTCCGCCACGCACAATCGATCAGCGTTTTGGGCCAAAGTGTTTTGTGGCAACAACCGCAAAACTGCAAATCGAGTTGCAGCTGAATGCATTTTTCTTATTTTAAAGATTCTTTTTTTTTGCTTCCTATTTGTTGTTTTTTTTTTTTGCTCATTTTTTTGTATTTGCGGTTTTCGCTTGATCGCACTTTGGTCGGTCTATCGGTCGCTGGGTCGTCATCAATGCAGCAGCCATAGACATAAACTTGGCAGCATAAAAAAAGAAAAAAAAAAGCACACACACACAGACACACAGCCACAAACACACACGCTCGCAGTCACAAGAGGCTAGCAAAAAGCAGCGCGATTTTTGCACCGTTATGCGCCCAATATGGCGACGCAGAGCGTCAGAGCGAGAAGGCCTGCTAACACATGTGGTTACTGCGGCTGCTGCTGCGGCTGCTGCATCTGCATCTTCTGCCAAACTAGCCACGGCAGGAGTGTCTTCATCTGCCTGCTCCGCGCCTTGAACTTGCGCTGTCTTCACTTGACTGCGTTCCATGTTTGTTTGTTTGTTTGTTTGCTTTTTCGAGTGTGTGTGTGTGTGTGTGTGTGTGTGTGTGTGTGTGTGTTGCTGGTGTGTGTTTAGAATGCGCAAGACAGAAATTACAGTCGCCGCTGGCCGCGCCTTGCCTTGGACATGGCCAGCAAACGAACAACTGCAATCCCTCCCCCCCCCTTCTCCCCCCGTTAGCCCCGCCCCTGGTTGCTGCTGCTGTTGCTGGACATGGACAAAATCAACGCCGCCACAGCCCCAAACAGCAAACACAAAACCCATTGAGGCGACGTTCTGCAAGATCGAGAAAAAAAAAAACACAAGCAGCGACTTGGCGAAATTCTTGGACAGCATCTACTTCGTTTTTTTTTTTTTTTTTTCATTCCTAAAATCGTTCAGGATCAGCCGAAACACATTAGACCTAATTATGATTATTATTAATTTTGGCAGCATCTTTTTTGGCGATTTCTTTTCATAATATTTGTCACACGCGTCGCGCACTGATTTTTTTTTTTGGTTTTTAATAGAAAAAAATATGTATGAATGTTTACCGTTAAATGTTTAATTTGAAAAAATATGGCTAGTCTAGTTTGTGATTGGTGTAGCCAAAGCAACAACTGCACACTGAAAACACGCTGTTGTCGTTGATAATTTCTTTGCTATTGGTTTCTTGTGTTTTAGTTTCGTGGAGGCGAGCTTGGCACGTCCGCACGTTACGTTGGTCAGCAACGAACTGAAGAGGAGCACGCCAACGACGGACTTAAGAACTAAGACAGCAGCCGCTTGCAGACACGAAGAAGTTACCAACAGCGGCAGCGACCGAGACTGCGACTGCGACTGCGACTGAGACTGAGACGCCAGCTTAAAAGCTCCGACTTGCCAACGGGCCAAGGCAAATTCAAAGTCAAGGCAAGTCGCAGTCGCAATCGCAGTCGCAGTCGCAGTCGCAGCAGCAGCGACAGCAGCTGGAAGCTTTGCAAAGACTTGGAAGTGTAACGTCGACGCTGCGCAGACGCAGACGCAGACACGACAAGTGCCGTCGTCGTCGTCGTCGTCGTGGTCTTCGTCGACGTCGTCGTTTCTGCTGCTGCTGCTGCTGCTGCTGTTGTTGCTGTTGTTATTATTATTTTCTTGCACTATGTTAATGTGGTCGCTGCGACTGCGACTGCGACGACGGAGGCTGTGTTGTTGTTGCCTGTGTTATGCTGTGTGCTTTATTTGTTTCTTTAATTATGAGTGTCAGTTGGGGACAGTTGCGAGCGCAGATTAAAGCAGATAAACGTAACCTACACACACTTAACCACTAACACACACACACACACACACACACACGCATTTATACAGATTAGAAGACACACCTACAGCAAGTGCGTTTTTTGTCAGTTTGTTGTTTTTTTTTTTCACTTTTAGCGCAAAGTTAACCGTTGCTTTTTATTTCGTTAGCTTCCGCCAGTGTTGAGCAATCGCTTCAATTTCATGCCGCCAACTGCGTCGAGCTCTGATTGGGGACTTGTTAGCTGGCCGGGAAAAGCAACGTGGAAACGAGAAAAGATTCTACTGCAAACAAAAAATAAATAAATAGAAATAAACAAAGCGTTTGCGCTAATTGAATAATGCGTTTGGGTGTCTTCTGTTTTGCGCTGTCCGGTCAGTTTGTATAGGCTCTTTAAAATTTAAAATTATAATTTAATGGCCTTAAATTGGTCGCTTGGGGTGTAATTTTCGCATTTGCGTTCGTTTCGAGCACTAACCAGAGACTCTGACCCAAGAAATTGGCGGAGAAACAGTTGATTTTGTCGGGCTTTGACTTCGGCAGAGTGGGCGGTTCAACAAGTTGTCAAAAGTAACATAGATACAAATAATTGAGATTAGTGATAACTTATTTACATTAAAAAGAAGTACTTTATTTAAGACATTAAGCATTTAGTTTTAAATAAGTATAATTTTTAATTTATTATAACTCCCCTTTTTCTTTACAATTGTATTAGAATAATTCATTCTTTGCAGCCCACGCATAACAAACTTCTTGTACAGCCCACGCACACACGCACATATACACACACACACACACAGGCAAACAAAGCAATCGGCTTTGCACAAAAAAAAAAGCGTAAAGATCTTTTTTTATATTGTGCCAAGTGGGCACTTGAAAGCGTTGATCTTTTTTGATTTCGTTTTCTTTCTCTGTAAAGAAAAAAAATTGCTTCGATTTCGGTTCAATTTTCGAAGACAGAACTTAATTTGAAGATTTATATTGAGCACCGGAAGACGCAAGACTTAAATTTTGATTGTCCCACAGGCAGCAACCAAATTTATGCATATAAATCAATAATTGACGCTGATTGTGTAAAAAAAAAGAAGACAAGACAAAAATGGGGAAATGATCTTCAGTTTTATTTTTTTTTATACGCCGGGTTGAGGGAACTGCGAATTCATCTTAATATGCATGCGGAATAATGAGGCATACGTTTTGATTTGTTACCACTTGGAAATTCGCATTTGGAGGCGGGCTTCATCAATAACATGGTTCATTAATTTAATAAACAGCATATTAAAGGCGATTATTCAGCCTCGTTAGCGAAAAGAGTTCGAGTAATGAGAGCTTTCATTAACATATGCCCAAAGTTAACAGACGGAACTTAACAGATGCGCTGTTAACAGATTCTGACTAGAATCAGGATGCCACCTAACATGATTAATAAGACTTTGTATGAGTTAACATATCCATGTTAAGTAAGTAAATGTTAAGTATACATTTAATGTTAAAAACAAACTTGAAGTTCTCTAATTTAAGCAAAGCTAAAAGGATTTTTTAAAAAGTAAATGTATTTTCAGAAGTATTCTCAATTTCCTCATTGCTTTCTTTTTAATCATATTTATTTTGGACATTTGTGTATACAAATTTATATGAAACACATAAATTGTAACGTTTAATAACTGCACTAGTTTCATATACAATTAAGAATAAAAGCTATTTTCAAACAATTGACTTTACAAATCGATCACTTTTTGTTGATAGCGACTTCTAATCAGATCTCTCCCCCATTCTCCACATAGAAACGCGGCACTTAATGGGCAGCTCCAAAGCGAATTGCGTTAAAAACCATAAAATTGTTATTAAAGTCTTAACAGAGACAGCCAATGCAGCACCCCACCTGCCGCCCCCTGCCCGGCCCGCCCCCTTTTGTGGTAGCCCCATCATCATCGCATTGGCGGCACTATTAACAATGAAAAGCAAAAGTAAATCGAAATCAAAGTCAAAGCCTGCAGTGGAGAGAAATGCGCCACAGCGTCGAACAATTGAAAATTGTATACTTTTCATTGGCGGCCAACACGTGCCGGGTCTGGTCTGGAATGGGGGCGGGGGCCGATGGGGCAGGGGCGAGAGGGGTGACTTGGTCAAGTGCCGGCGCTGTACAACCTGTCGCTGTGCCACAGCCAGTGGCAGTGGCAGTGGCAGTGGCAGTGGCAGAGCCACCGTTAGCTCATATCATAGACGGGGGGGCGCACACGTTTGCCCTGCCCCACAAAAACATAACACACACACACACACACACTTGCACACACACAGAGATCCATGGAGATCTTAAACTTTCATTTATACAATTGTCTTCAAACTGTGAACAGCGATTGCCGCCAACTGTGGCTCACTTTTTGTCTGCCTCCCCAGTGTGTGTGTGTGTTAGTGTGTGTGTGTGTGTGCGCTGCTCCGAAATGAAAGTCGGAACAAAATGGATTTGCTTTTGGAATTTTTGTTCAAAAAAATACATTTGTGTAGTTGCTGCTGCTGCTGCGACTGCTGCTGCTGCTGTTCATTCGTTATGGGCCACAAGCGTCAAGCATTTGCTTTATTGCAGTTTTCATATGCTTCTGTGCCAAAGGAAAGGCCACGCCGGACGCGACTTGACTCTGGCCCAATATCTCATTAAATCTAAATGGACTTTTTTCGTTTTTGGGCCCCCGAAAACAAAAACAAAAAAAAACGTTAACAACTTTCGCCGGCAACAGCAATGCTACACTCCATTTATAAGTCAACCCCACCCCAAAACACTCTACCCCCCTTTCCCCCCCTTTCCCTTCCCCCTTTCAGCTCCTGCTGACCTTGCTACGCTCGCCTTTTTTGGGGCTCCTCACGATATTCTGCGTGAGTTCTGCGGTCGGCCCTTTAAAGTGCTGGGTCATTGGCCGCCTTGCCAAAAAACAAAAAAAAAAAAAACAAAAAAAAAAACACACACACAGAAGATAATATAAAAGAAGCTCAAGTTTAAACTGGTTATTATAATTTTCGGTTTCGCAGAATCCACGCAGGCGAACAGTCAAAAGGCAAACAGGCAAACAGGCAAACAAGGCAAAGCCATGGCCATTAGTTGGCCTCATTCTTGGCCCAGGAAAGACTCGGCTTCGTGACAAATATGAATATTTCGAGCTTATGAAAACGAACCGTAAACCCGTAAACTCCCCTCGCATAGCCAACTGCCAGGCTGGCCCCTTGTGCAAACCGTAGAATGCAACGCGGAAGTATTTAACGTGTTTTGTTTGTCCATGCCAATTCTGTGCCTGTTGCCTGTTGCTGCTGCTGCCTGTTGCTGCTGCCTGTTGCTGCTGCTGCTGTTGTGGCCAGCTCCAGCTGCAGGCTTCGGTTCTTGTTGTGTTGTTTCGTTTGGTGAAAAGTGTTTTGTATGCAAATCATTGAAATTACATATTATGGCCAGTTGGCAGTCGTAAGTAGCAGTTGGCCTGAAAGTCGCCTGACATGCACCAGAACGTACCACGGCCCAACAAAGAGGCATTGAAACGTTTTGCAACGTTTTGGGGCACACACAGCTGAAGTCTTCATATGGTTTGCCCAAAAATGCCCACAAGCCACATGGACACATTGGATACATTGGATACATTGGACACATGGTCACATGGGTGGGTTCGCCCCATCTTCAGGCGGCGGCGGCGGCTGCTGGCGCTGCTCAAAGCATGCCTGGCCACGGCGACAGCTCATAAATTCATTAGATCGTGCCACCAAATGTGGCAGCTGCCAAATGCCCACGCATTGCAACAGAAAACCAAACAATTAGAAGCATTTAACAAGGATTCACTTGACATCAATTCAGGCAATATTTGCTCCACAAAATAATATAATTTAGCTAAATATTAAAAAAAAAAAGCACTCAATAATTTAAATCGTTTCAGTTTTGGCAGAATTGTCAGCAGTTTAAGTTCTAACAAATGAATTTATATTTATGGCATACTATTTATTATAAATGTTAAAGAGATCCTTTAGCATAACTTTTAGGCAGATAAACTCAAAAAACGAGTCGTTAAGAAAAAAAAAATTATAAAAACAAAAAGACAACAAAGATTTCAACTCTTGATTAGCAAAGTTTGTGTGTCAAATTTCTGTTCAAATGTTCTATAAAATTATAGCACAAAAGTTTCTTTTATTAATGTCGATCGATTTAAACCAAAATTTCGCCAACTTCTGTGCAAAAAAAAAAATAAAAAAATAAACAAAAACAAAATCATCTAATTCGCTCTTGTCAAAAACACAAAATTTCATTTGGTGTCGCTGCTCGTAAAAACAAAGCAACAAAATAAAATATATATATAAATAAGAAAGAAAAAAATATTCCACGAGCCGTGACAGGCGTGAAGTTTTGGTAAACCCTTCACGCCATAGATCTGTGTGTGGAGGATGACTTTTAACTTGCAGGGTGAAAATCAAAAGAAAAGAAATTTAATTATAGTTTAATGACAGCACGCAAATAGTCGACAAATGTGAGTATTAGAGCTTCGGTTCCAGTCCCAGTCTCAGGCACCTCGTGGCATCTTCCGCCTATCAATTATTTTATTTATTTTTTGTTTTTATGACCTGTTGAAACACAAATATTTACAAGAGGGTGTCTTGAAATGCGGCAAGCGTATGTAACAGGCTAAAGATAATGGTTAGAGATAAGCTTTAAGCAAATATTTATAATATATTTAAGATATGATACCCAGAAACCTCATTTTGAATTAAGATACTCACCTCCAGGGTATCTGCTAGTCGCATACATTCTGGATGCAGCCTTCGCATTTGTATTTTTTCTCGTCGTCGAAAGTAAAATTTCCAATTGATTTTTGTTTTGCTTTTGTGTTTTACACGCTTTTCGTTTTTATTATGCGCATTGCGGACACATTTGGCGAAAAATGGCAACTGGCAAAGTAAATGCCAACATCATTTGACTACCAAGGAGAAATGATGGGCCACAGCCAGCCCAGCGCCAGTGCTTGGGCACACAGGCACACCACTTTCTTCGGCGCTTACGCAGCATGAGATTCAGATCTGTGTTGGGTTGTGTTGTGTTGGGTTGTGTTGTGTTGTGTTGTGGGTAACGTTCCGTTACGTTCCGTGTTGAGCCGGCAAAGCATACAGCATCCCAGGGGCCAATGCCGGTCGGCCCTGTGCCGGCCTGTGTGACTTACTCGCTGGCTGGAATGACTTCTGGCTGGCATCTACCTTGCCCCATTGTTGCCTTAGCTGGGGGGTTTCGTTTTTCATTTTTTTTGAAAGCTCATCGTGCACGAGGTCAATCGAGAGCAGCAGCAACAGCAGCAGCGGCGGCGGCGGCGGCGGCAGCGGCAGCGACTGCAGCGACGATTTTTTACGCTGTCTGGCAACATCACAGATTTGCTTTCAACACAATTTTTGCAGCGACAAGTTTCCGCGAAATGCAACTAAGAATGCACTCTAAACTAACAGATGCCCTGTAAGTAGATTAATTAAGTTATGCCTGTAAGTATGTCCCATTGCAACTTAGTTAAATTTAAATCAAATAGTTTTTGAAAAAATATTAATTATTACATTTTGCTTTTGAAGCCAATTTTAATTATACTTATATTTATTTATAGTTTCTTATTAATGCTTGTTAACTTTCAGTCACGTGGTCTTTGAAGTTAACCAACACTGTTCTTAACTTTGCCTAATTGGCGCAGCCAACTTCAAGTGCAATGCAGCCTTTTTTAACGGTGCTTGGAGTCAAGTGTTTTTGTATTGAAAACTTAATACGCATTTTATTTGGTCTATTCGATTTGGGTAAGCCAACACAGCTGGCAGCGAAAACAAGAGAGTACATCCCCTGAAATTACTCTAAGCTAAACAATGAATATGAATAAAATGAATAAGAAATTAATGAATACTATTTGTCAGTTTTAATATTTCTCGCCTTTTTTTGGGTGCTTTTTCAGCTGTTGGCTGCGCCTGGGGCCAGACTGGGCGACTTGCTGGGATGTCTCTCTCTCTCTCTCTCCCTCTCTCTCTCTCTGTCTTCGCTTTTTCTCCTGCTCTGGCCGTGGACAGTGCCCGTAATGATGTGCTAACGATCGCCAACTGCGAGTGCTGCCTGTACAGCAATTAATCTTCTAAAGTTGTTTGTCTCGCTTCTTTTTCATACACACATACATGCATACTGTGTGTGTGTGTGTGTGTTGTTAATTGATAGCAAAATTACACGAAATTGAATGTTTTTTTTTTAGGTACTTTCACTTGTTTGACTTGAAACGAGAGTTACAAACTTCTCTTCGACTGCACCGAAAGAGACCCATTTAAATTGACAAATTTCTGCCGTTTAATGAGAGTATTTTTGGCCTTTTTTTGCGCGCTGAAAGTGTGAGCTGTAATAATAATAATAATAATGATAAATGGTGTTCAAAGCAGGTGGCGAAGTTTAAGTTCAATTTAGAGAGGTGTTAACTAAAGGTGCAGAAAAAAAATGTAGGGGCGAAACTTTTTTTAAATACGGTAAGGTAATTAACAAGTGTTAAATAGAAGGGCAGGAGTTACTAAAGAGAAATATTTATGATAATAATGAATTATTAATAAATAAATAAATTTAGACATTTTTAATATTTATTCTTCTGCATGTAAACAAAAATTGTAATAGAAAAATGATTAAATATGTTTTCGGAATTGTTTCTCAAGAGTACCTTTAGAATTTTAGCTTACCACCAAACTGATCATTAGCTAATTAGCAGCTGTACGAAAGGCTTAAACAAACAAGATCATAAACGAGGAGCTGGCTAATGTTATTTAACATCAAGCTGACAAATCTGCATAACTTTCTTGCCATAACTTTTACTCAATTTTGAGTTAAGAGCCAATCAAAAGGGCAACAACAACAACAATAAAAAAAAACAGCCACCTGCTTTTAATCCTTCTAAATGATAGTCTTGGCATTAGCATAAGCCAACTATAGAGCAGCGCTATTATTAACTTATGTAAATTGGGCACTAGGCAAAATAAACTTAAGCGATCAATTAAAATTACGTATACGCAATTTGTATGCCATATTTGTAGCGTCTGCTGCGTCTTAACATTTCTATGAATGACTTTTTACATGTTTTCACTTTTAATGCACACACACACACGCACACAACTGATAGTGAAACCAAAAATACACACATATATATATATATATGTATGTATATGAAACATTCGAAACATTACAGTTTTAGTTTTGCCTTTTGCCATAATTTGGCTCTGACTTTGACTCTCTAACTGTTGGCATTTTTTGGCATTTAATGATCATCGTCGTACATTCACTCGCGAGTGGGTATCTCCCCCTCACCACCCTCCATTTACACACACACACACACACAGATACACAGACACACACACACACGCATCTGCTCATAAGTATGAAGAAAAAAAAAAGCCTTTCATAGCCTGACGCGGTTCTGCTTCATTTTGTTTAATGACAATGAAAGATACAAAGCACACACACACACACACACACACACACATGGTGCACACACATGTGTTTAGCTTATGTATCTTTACATTTTTGCTTTCGTTTATGAACTTTCACGTGTGGCTCTGTAAAAATTGTAGAAAATTACATTGAAAGTGCCGCTGGCGTTGATGCCTCGTCGTCGTCGTCGTCGTTTCGGAAGTCGCCGCGTAGATTTAAACGCTTAAACGCTTTACGGAATTACCTAATTTGTCGGTTACGAAACAAATCAATTAATGCGCCAGCGACCCAAATCCAGCCACAAAATTGGAACACTTCTGACGCAGTTTGTTATTAGTTTTTTTTTTTTTTATATTTTCTTTTATTGTTTTTTTTTTTGGCAGATTTCACTCGCATCGGAAGCCATCAAATTTGATCGTTTTGAGCTGAGGATATCCAAAAGTCCAAAATTGTCCGATTGTGCCAAAAACAAACAACATGAAATAATTTCAAGGCTAGTTTTCGTACACAAGCTGAGAAATGTTGATGATTGCTTGGGAAACATGGAAATTAAACATTTTGATTGCCAATTTTCAATTCGTTTTTGGCGATCAGATCAAAACATGATCGCTTGGCACTTGATTAGCCAATAGAAAAAATGCCTTGAACTGACAACGCACTGTGCCGAAATATCTGATTACAATTTAAATAAAACAAAATATGTGTCAACAAAACTTTGATCAGTGATTTTTTACAGAATACGTTGATCGATCATTTCAGCGTTTTTTTTTTCTCCATCATCATCGTTTATATATATATATATAGCTGATATATTGAGGTCAACTTTACATTCTTCGCAGCATTTTGTATTATTAATTACAATATATTGATATATTGTGCTTAAGACTGGCACATTAGTGATATTCCTTCAATAATCTATTTATATTTATTCGTTGCGCTCCCCTATTCAAATATATCTAAATTGTGTATAAAATTGGCACATTAAGGGTATTCCATTAATTAAACATAATAATTTATTAATTTTGCAGACACATTAAAGGCATTCCATCAATCAACAAATAATGCTAACACCAAAAAATAACAAATTTAATAAATTTTGCTTTAGAGTCGCATTTAAAAAATTATGCATAAATTAAAAAATATATGAAAATTAAAATTAAAAAAATTGTTGATTGACCTTATTTAGATTTTTTTATTTTTTTTTATTTTATTTACATAAATAATGTATGTTATTTAAGTACTATTTAAGTCTCCAAGCTTTTTTTTTAGCATATCTAACATCAGTATATTTATGCTCGGGGAGTACCCCCAATGCGTTGCGCACCTAATTCGAATGTAAAATTGCCGCTCTCTGTTTAAATGGCCGCCGTAATCAACTGGTCGCTTGTAGCACGTCACTCAGCGTCCTTGTGTCCTGCCGCAGGCGGCCAACAAAAGCAAAAAACAAAAAAAAAACAAACAAAGAAAGGAAGATGGAAAAAAAAAACAAACTAAAAGTGTATTCAATTCTATTAAGAAACGCATTGGCTTTCAACATTTCCGCTGGCTGCAGTCGAATTACTTTCGGAGAGAACGTCAGCTACTAAAAATTTGCATATAAACAGATGGAGGCAGGAATTAATATTTGGCTATTGGCCATATTTAGCTGACAAAACAATAGAGGCCGCGTTGGCGAGGCTGCCTGTTAGCTGGTTGCCTTCTGGCCAACTGGCTAGCTACCTGTTGTTGTTGCTGTTGTTGTTGCTGTTGTCGTCCAAAGGTTCGAGCCATGTGAAAGCCAACGAACATGGCCAAAGCAATTTGGTTAGCTGCGAGCGCATTAATGATTTTCACATGAGAGCCACTTGCTTGGATGCGTTTGGGCCAAAAACTACATACGATACATTGACCCAGTGGACATTTGGTATGCAACCAACTCAGTTGGCAACAATTATGGCGACGGCTGCTGCACTTCATTAGTAAAAACGAACGCAAGTTGTTGTTGTTGTTGTTGTTGCTGTTGTTGCTGACTCTTGGCTTGGCTTTCGTTTTTGCATGTGTGGTTGTCTATTTTTTTTTTTTATTTTTTACATTTTTTGGAAAGCCATTGGCAGCTAGTTATTGGCAAGGTTTCCTTTGGCCGGCATCTGTTTTATTGGCAACGCCTTTCACTGCGGATGAACCTGGCCGCAACTGAGCAGTTAAATAGCTGTGAACACAATGCGAACAAATAAACAAATTAAAGACCAATCAAATCGGGCGAATCGGTAGCCCTAACCCACATCCCATACACACACACACACACACACACACGCACACACAGATGAAATCTGTCGCGTTGAGCTTAACATAAATTTGCATAAACAATAAAGACGACATAACTGTAAACATAATCAAGACCAACTTTGTGTGTTGGCCCTGTTGTTGTTAATCGAAACAAGCGCTTAATAAATAACTTTAAGTTTTGAAAGGGGATATAATTGAGTGACTAGCAGATACCCTATAAAACGGTAGAGAGAGATGAAATAAATAAAAATAAATTAAAATAGATACATTTAAGCTATTTCATATTTAATTTTAAGCCACCTCATCAATGAAATTTGGCTTACAGGGTATTCAACATTTGTCAGCTGACGCACGACATTTGCATTTGGACAGATTTGGTGAAATGGAAAAATAAATATGTGCCACACATGCCACATGATCAGCAATACGATTAAAATATCAAGTGTAACCGGAGAGCAGACGCCGCCGACGATCTTCGAGAGTCGCCTCAAAAGAATGCGACGCTCCACAAAGATAAGCTCCAACTGCGGCCAGCCGAAATGGAAACTGGCCAACAGACTCACTAACCGACTAACTGACTGACTGACTGAGTGACTGACTGACTGAGTGACTGACAGCTGCGTCTTTAGAAATGGCGCACAAAAGATACTGACGCCGGGCACTTTGACGAAATTGACTTTCTCCATTCAATATAATTAATAGTAATATTTTTGTTGCTGCACGTCTTCAGAATTGTAACGGCTGCTGCTGCTGCTGCGGAATGCGGGCCCAGGAAGTAATTTGTTATTGCAGGCGTGCACCAGACGCTGTTCAAATTTCAAACAAAACAACAACAACAACAACAACAAGAATAAACACTTTTCCACACACACACACACACACCCCGAACGACCGAATAATTCATTAGACGGAATTCGCAGCGCGCAACGGGGCGTATGTGTAACAAGTGAGCAGTAACAAGTGAAAAGTCAAAGTCAAAGTCGCCGTGTGTGGCAAAACAAAGC
This sequence comes from Drosophila lacertosa, assembly GCA_004143845.1. Taxonomy (NCBI): domain Eukaryota; kingdom Metazoa; phylum Arthropoda; class Insecta; order Diptera; family Drosophilidae; genus Drosophila; species Drosophila lacertosa. The sequence continues at coordinate 169,764 of SCDZ01000429.1, read as the reverse complement.
AGCAGCCAAAAAAAAAAATAATGCAACAACAACAATTTACGACCAAAAAAGGCAGCAGCAGCTTTTTTTTGGCCCTGTCCTCTTCTTCTTCTTCGTCATCTTCTTTGGTTTGTCTTAAGTTATTTATGCAAATTGTTTTCGGGCTTCTTCAGCTATTTAGCCTCACTTTCAAAAAGCCAAAACTATTTTTGGCCAATATTTTAGCATTGCCGCTGCGGCTGCTGCGGCTTTTACTTTTCTTTTCAACTGTCGCCGAACTGAAATTAAAATTAGTTTAGTTTTGGCCCACAAGCGCAGCTGTTTTAAGGTCTTTTTTTTTTGCTTTTGGTTTCTTTTACATAACAATCAAATTAACAAATAATAATGCTTGTGGAAACAAGGCACGCACTTTTAACATGAACGTTTTTTAACTGCCAACATTTCACGTTCATTGACATGGCTAACAAGGGCAGGCCGAAGGGGTTGGTGGAGGGGCGGGGGGAGGGGGGGGCGGGCAGTAGCTGTTAATGCTTGTCAGTTTAACTATTGGCGTCAAAGTTTCGCCGGCACGCGCTCGCATTTAACAGCAAGTACAATAACTTGAATTTCTTATTTTATTTTAAACGAAATTTTTGTTATTTAATGCAGTTTGCGTCTCGATTAAAGCCTGTTATAATTAGATTATATAACAGCGATTATCTAATTGTCACAAAAGAAAGCGGCACATGCTGCGCTACCAATTAGACTTTTATATATATATAAATATATATATATATTTTTTTTTTTGTATTTTCTTCTTTGGTTCCATTTCTGTATTTAACTTGAAAACAAATCAAAAACTTAACGCTTTTTGATCGGCTCAGTGGTCGCTGCAGATAAAAAGCGGCCCCTTCTCCCAAAATAAGTCGCTGGCATATGCTAATGCATTAGTTATGCATTGGCATAAATGCATTTATTAACATGCCCAGAGTTAGAATTTATTTGCTTGCGATGGCATAAATAACATAATGGCTCTTTACAACATGGCTTTATTTTAATATGCTTCTTTTTTATTCGCCTAAAGCATATTTCGTGCTTAACTACACTTTCGCACATTAAAAGCGCAATAAAACAAAAAAACATTTAATACCATCTATTAATTTTTACTTACCGCGTGACGATTTTTACTACTTGCCATTTCACTTTTATGGCTAAGTTTTCATACTCGGTGTATCGGGTACTGTCTGATATCAAATCAATTAAGGAAAAACTAAAAAAGTCTGAGAGGAGATTCCCAAAGATAAATTATTAAAGTTGCTTTCTATTTGCGTAAAGAAAACATTAAATATTTTAATAACTCAACGTATATCTTAAGAGCACCTTAAGTCACAAAATCACAAATTCTTTCAACGTAATTTAAAAAAAAAAGCTTTTAAGCAAACTCACAAAGTTCAAATTGAATTAAATTTTAAATTTCGCGCCCTTTAGCTACACTTATAAAAGCTGACAGCTACAGCACCCATCGCCGCAGCTTTACACCAAAAGCTGCGCTCGCAGCGTTGCCACTCATCAGAGTAGCTTTGCCAACAGCTGGTCGCCAAACTTGTATTTATCTAGCGGCTTATCTTTCTACACGCGCCAACAGTCAGACCACTTCTTCCCACCATTGTTGTCGTTTCCAATCAGTTCTACATTGCGTCTGATTGGGAGTGGTTCGCCATTTTGCCGTCTACAATAAAAAAATCAGTGCTCGTTTTTTTTAACCAACCGGCAAATTTTTTAAAAAAAAATTTAACAAGGTAAGTTGCGCATAAAATTATTACATAAATACTCTTAAACAAAGTGCACTTGAGAATGTGTTGCATAGTCCTTTATCCCATGATAATAACACAATAAACACACTTTTAACGCTGACTTGCAATTATTGCAAATCAGATTCTATTTTTTATTTGTGTGTATGTGTGTGTGTGTGTGTTGAATCAATCTAAAATTCCAATTGTAACTATATAATTCTGATTGGAGGTGTGTTTAAATAGCTTGGAATTATTTAAGCTTTGAATAACCTCTGCCTTCTACTTGGCTTTTGCTTGCCTTCGTTTTGAATTCTGTTTCTTTTTTTGAGTTGAACTTTCCCCAGCACACGAACACAAATACAATGTGTACAACACATGTTTGCACACCCATATACGTGTGTGTGTGCTTGTGCATGCATATGTATGCGATCACACATACATATTCATGTTATATGCAATTCAGCTGCTTGTTGATTTTTTTCTGTTGCCTTTCTATGGGCCCAGCCGGTTTGTCTGTGGCCGGCTATTCAGAGAAAAAAAATGAGAAAAAACCAGTTAGATTATACGTACCGAACATGAAATACCCTGTGCAGTCTTATAGTTACTTGGGTTAATTGTGTTTCAAGATTTTTAAGTATTTGTTTGTATATAGGTATAAAATTCTAAGTAGTAAAGTATATTTATTGCATACTAAAAACAATTCTTGACTCATTGCTTCTATGGGAGCTATATTATTTAGTGAGCCGATGCTGATAATAATTTGTAGACATAAAGACAATAACGTAACACTTTCAGGTGCCAAGTTTAATTTCAAAAGTTTTAAAAACAAACATTCTTTTCATATAAAAACATATTTTCTGACTGATAGTTCGTAAGACAGCTATATTATGTAGTGTAGTTTATCCAAAAACACACTTTTTAAGCGATTTTTTCTATGGCAGATATATGAGATAATAGTCCGATCCCAATTACATCGACATATGTGCTGCTTTCTATGTAAAGTTTCTGCAAGCTAAAAACAGAGACATAAACACATCCATAATTAATAACAAATATACTTTAAAGTTAAGGCGTCGTCAACTTTTATGCGTTACACATTGCACGATAAAATTATAATACCCTCCACAAGATTATACATTTAGAGAGAGTGGTAGAGTAGAGGTAAAACTGAGAATAACTTACACGTCGCCACTTCGCAGCTCACCTGAATCTAACTTTTTTTCTTTGCTCAGCGTTCAAAGTTTAAGCTCGCATTTAGCATATGAAATAGTCACTTTTTTTCCAAGCATTCATTAAAAAAGTGGGCAGATTGTTCGAGTAATTCTCAAGGGGCTCGATTAGCAATGTAATATTTGCCTTTTGCACGTACAGAAAAGAATAATAAAAAATAACTACATAAATTGTCAATGCCAAATCTTATCAGTCTGCTATTCATAGCTGATAGTGTACAAAGTGAACATTAAGTATACTTAAAAGCTGAGCTGCTGTAAAAAATATTCGGTGAAAGCGTCGGCAACCATTTTGTGTATGTTTTTCATTCTAATTCGTAGGCGCGTCTTGTTTAGTCGTGGATATGGCGTGATTTTTCAGCAGACAGAATCACGCCATTTGGCATGCAAAGGAGCTGCTGCTGCTGCTGCTGCTCCGTGCCAGTACCAAAGTAATTAACGTCTCAAGCTTATTAGACTGTATCGAATATGTATGTTAATTTGCATTCAAAATAATATGCAAAAACAGCTTGACAGTCGAAAACGGTGTGGTTAGAAAGCTTGGCGCATTATTAATTAGCATGCTTTGTTTATATAAGCTCGCCAGATGCTATAAATTGCACAAATAGTTGTGCAATAATTTAATTCAATTAACTGATAAGAATTTCCACTAGGAAACAGACACATTGGCGCCAGATTCAAAGATTGAAAGTTCAAATGCACTTTGCAATAATGTCCAACACTGTCAAAGGCTACAAATGTCAGCTATCGTTATCGATACAGATCGTCGGGGCTATCAACAATATTTTTTTTATTTCTACTGCGTGGTGACCATGAACTTGTCACAAACTTACTCTCAGTGCTTGCTAGTGGAAAAGTTCTGACACGCGCAAAACAACAGCTCTCTGCTCTCAGCAGACTAGTGAGAGTGGGAGAGGCGAATTATAATATTGATTGACGTTCGCTCAGTAAATGACCGGCAAAAGCGATAACGATTACAAACTTGGAGCATGCTTGTGTTGTTTTCTTTTTCCCTTTTATATTGTTTTTCATGTGCGGTTTTACAACTAGTGAAATTTTAGTTTGAAATACGGCAGCTGCAACAAAACGAGAGAAAAAAAACATTAACCTACATTAAATCTTATCTGATAAGGAGTCTATTGTGCTGTATAACGTTGTGATAACGTCGATTGCGCAATGAATTTGTAATTGGTGCATTTAAAGATTGTTAGCTCGACTAACGGTGCTCGCCGCTTACAGTTATCAGTTGCGGCACGACTTTCGCAGTGTTGCCAATACGAGAATTCTGTGCTAAATTGTGAAATATTCATCAGTTTAACTATAGCAATAAATCAAAGTTGTGCAAAATTAAGATCTACTCATCAAAATTAAAGTTTGTGATATGTTCGCCATACGCCGCACCCTCCAATTGGCCCGCAGACCTCAGCAACTAGCGTTGAGCAGCGCTTTTAAGGCGAATTTCGGCGTCTGTGCACCGGTATGTTTTCCATACCCTGTTCGCAATTGAGATAAGAGGGTATATTATTGTTGTGTTTGCGTGCCAAATGAATAGAGCTTTATTTATGCTGTGTATAGTAAAAAGGGAGAAGGCTATATTTTTAAGGTCACTTACCCTACGATCAGCCGAACAGAGTATTGTGGAATCGTTTATTTCCGTTTGCAAAACTTTCGCTTGTCTTCTCACAATTCCGATCAAAGTTCACTTTGACTTCGCATATTTTGTTTTCACATGAGCACATAAAAATTATTTGAAAAATTATTTATACAACCTAGAAAAAAGTGAATATTTAATAAATTAGAATGATGAATGTCAGCAGCGAGGTGATGTCCCTAATTAAGCGCTCGCGCTTAATCAAACAATTAAGTTTTAAGTTGATAACAATGTTTAACTCGTAGAATTCATTTGTGGCTTGCTCTCCCGAACAGATGGCCCAAAAGATACGCGCCGGACCCGTTGTCGATGTCCTCGGCGATGAGATGACCCGCATCATCTGGCAGTCCATCAAGGACAAGCTCATTCTGCCCTTCTTGGACATCGAGCTGCACACATACGATCTGGGCATCGAGCATCGCGACAAGACCGAAGACAAGGTGACCATCGACTGTGCCGAGGCGATCAAGAAGTACAATGTCGGCATTAAGTGCGCCACAATTACGCCCGATGAGAAGCGTGTCGAGGAATTCAAACTGAAGAAGATGTGGAAGTCGCCCAACGGCACCATTCGCAACATTCTCGGCGGCACTGTGTTCCGTGAGGCCATCATTTGCAACAATGTGCCCCGCTTGGTGACCGGCTGGCAGAAACCGATTGTCATTGGTCGTCATGCCCATGCCGATCAGTACAAGGCTGTGGACTATGTGGTGCCCGGCCCGGGCCAGCTGACGCTCACCTGGAAGGGCACCGACGGCAAGGTGATCAATGAGGTTATCAATGACTTCAAGGGTCCCGGCGTCGCCCTGGGCATGTACAACACGGACGAATCGATTGTGGACTTTGCTCACGCCTCGTTCAAGTATGCGCTGGATCGCAAAATGCCGCTGTACATGAGCACCAAGAACACGATCCTCAAGAAGTACGATGGTCGCTTCAAGGACATCTTCGAGGACCTGTACAACAAGGAATACAAGAAGCAATACGAGGCCGCCGGCATCTGGTACGAACACAGACTGATCGACGATATGGTCGCCTACTGCATGAAGTCCGAGGGTGGCTTCGTCTGGGCCTGCAAGAACTACGACGGTGATGTCCAGTCTGATTCCGTAGCCCAAGGCTACGGCTCCCTGGGTCTGATGACCTCGGTGCTGCTGTGCCCTGACGGCAAGACTGTCGAGGCGGAGGCTGCTCACGGCACGGTGACGCGTCACTTCCGTTTCTATCAGCAGGGCAAGGAGACATCGACCAATCCGATTGCATCGATCTTTGCCTGGACCCGTGGTCTGCTGCACCGCGCCAAGCTGGACAACAACGAGCCCCTGAAGGAGTTTGCCGAGACCCTTGAACAGGTGTGCATCGACACCATTCAGGGCGGCGCCATGACCAAGGATCTGGCCATCTGCATCAAGGGCAGCATGAGTGCCGTCGAACGCAAGGACTACCAGGAGACCTTCGAGTTCATGGACACACTGGCCAAGAACCTGCAGGCAGCCATCACCAAGAACTCGAAGCAGTCGCAGGCATCGCATATTTAAGGTCACACACTCATCAATTTGTTCTTCCTCCTCCCCCTCCCCACACACGTTGTCCATTTGCCTGTACATAGTATGTGTGAATGTGCATTCGTTAGGTCCTTGCTAAACTTTGGTACTTTTTTTTTTGTTGTATATTTTACATGTCAATTCCATGTTCATTGTCTCTGCGAGACCCCATCAAAGCATTTCGTAAATTGTTCTTATCTATCCAGCAAAATGTGAAACGTATAAATTTTTAAATAAACATATTTTTATACCGCCAAGTTGCACTCTGTTATATATGTATATATACATATTGGTCTAAGTGGGGTCTTTAACCTGGCCGACCGCCCACAAATCGCCTGTTATGGTCGCCCACTTACATATATGGGCCACTTGTGCGGCTTCCACGGCGAGCTCTCGAGCTGCTCAGCTTATTGGATTTGCGCACAGTCTTGAGTCAACGCTCGTGGGCAACGCATCCGCAGCGGCAACAACATAGAAAGTGACAATCCCAGCGCCCAGGAGCAGCGTGCAATGCTAGCCAAGGCCGTCGGCTATGGCTACTGCCTGGCCTATGTGCTGACCCTGATCAGTTGGCCCGGCGCGGCATATCCTGCCAATAGCTATCGAGATCTGGACATTTGCAATCACTGGAACGGCCGGCGACATTTCCTTGAGCTGGGCGAACGTGGCGAGCTCCATGCCCGAAATGTCAGCACAACGGCTTACCGAGTGAGTTCCCTATCCTAGCCAGGGCATATTGTTGGGTTGTGTGCAGTGTTTGTCTATCTTCAATTCCGATCCCTTCGACAGAGCTCCCCGTTGAGCCTGAAAAACGATCTGACAGCGGTGGATGTTTGGTATCAGTGCAATCTGGAGCTGGTCACCTGTGCCGAGTGCGTTATACGCGTCACCTTCACCCATGCCAATTTCTCGAAGAGCTGCAGCAATACGGGCGGCAAGTCCAATATGTGTCCCTGCGAGCATATTCAGTTCTCGGAGCCGCCCTACGACACAACCATATCGGGGCAGGAGTTCTGCGGCGATGGCAAGGTGTTCCGCAGCAAGACCAGGACACTGCAGCTCAAGTTCTTCTACAGGGCGACCAATGCGCACGTCTTCTCGCTGCAGTACTTCTCGGAGCGTAAGCTGCGATTGCATCCAATGAGGATTTTTGTGTAAGAATCGTTTGCTACTCTTAGGTAACGTCAAGATTGTTAGTGGTTCGCCCAAGCAGTCAATTATTGGCAGCGGCAATGCCAAGTACATGCCGCTGGTTATATCGACGCCGTATTTCCCTATGGCCTATCCCAGGGACTATGGCATCGAGCACATACTCACCTGCGAGGCGGACAATTGTCAGGTGCGCCTGGACTTCACCGACTTCCAGCTGGGTCTGGCCTCCACCCTGGAGATCTTCGACTCGAACGGACAGATGCTCGACTCCTACACGGGCGAACACTTCCGGCCGCCCATCACCGTCAGCAGCGGCAAATCCCTGCTGCTCCAGTTCCGCGGCAATTCCGCATCGGGTGTCGGCTTTCGGGCCGAGGTGAGCTTTGTCTCGTCCAAGCAGCTAAAGGACGAACGCCTGGTGCCCTACACGGGTAAGCAACGGGGTTGGGCACTTGTGGGTCTGCAATTCTCATATCGATTTAAGGGGGAGGGGGGGAAGGGGGGAGGGGGGGTGGTTGGTTGTGTAAATTTCAATGCCAAGGCAGGCACTAAAGTGGAACTAGGCGACAGTCTGGTTTGGTAACGCAATCGATATTGTTGGGGTAGGTGGGCTAAGACGCAAGACGATGTTGTAAGAGCCACAAGACTATATATACATATATATATAACCATATGGGTTGGGGGTTAACTTGCATTTCTAAGCGTTCTCATTGACCCCCCCGCCCTCCCTCCCTCCCCTGCACAGACTGTGGTGGCATGGTGACCGGACCTGGAGGCGCCATAACCATGATGAACATGATCGAGAATGCGACAGATGTTCGACTCTTCGACTGCATCTGGATCATTAAGCCGGGCAATAACTACATGATGATGAAGACGCACATTTCGCTGCGTGTCGATGACTTTTATGGGATGGCGGCACGCTCGGAGCTGACCATACGGCAGGGCACCACCTCGGATGCCACGGAGATCGAGAACGTGATGTGGCCCAACAATGGCCTGAGCAAGGAGAATCACATTGCGCCCATACTGACCGGTTACTATATACGCCTGCGCGGAGTCTTCGGCATGTCCTCCAAACTGGCCATTGTCTACAGCGTCTTCAACTATTTGAGTGAGTTAAGCAAGGATACCCTGTAATCCTTTTACACTGGACGAGTTCTGCTTCACAGATTGCTATATTGGTTCGGAGTTCCTGTGCGGCAACAATCATTGTGTCTCCATACGGCTGCACTGCGACGGCTTCGATCACTGTGGGGATGGCAGCGATGAGCCCGAGTCCTGCGAGGAGGATTGGGCGCATCTGCATCACGATCGTCGCTGGTACTCGCACAAGCCCAACTACTATTTCCCGAAGATCGATCAGTATCCGGATCTGAAGACCGCCACGGGCATCTTCATCATCAGCACGCTGGGCATCTTTGGCGTGCTCTCCGGCTGGATGGTCATACTCTATCGCATGGGCGTCCGGGCGCGTCATCAGCGCGAGCTCCAGAGCCATCTGCAGACCATCAGCGAGCTGCTGGATCGCCAGGACGAGGATCGCACGCCCGACGAGCCGCCCAGCTACGAGGCGCCGCCCGACTACGAGGAGGTCATCAAGGTGGGCATGCAGCAGGAGCTGCGCGAGCCGCGACGCCAGCAGCGACGCCGCCAACGTGCTCGCGAACGCGGCTGCAGCCGGGCGCCCAGCAGCTGCACGGTGCAGTCGATGGTGCCGCTGAATCGCAGCTGCAGCCTGGAGGAGCACGATCGGGAACGGGAACGGGAACGGGTTCGGGACCGGGACCGGGAACGGGATCAGGAACAGCCCAGCACCTCGGCGGCAGCGGAGGCGACGCAGCGCATGCTGCTGGCAACGGCCATCTGTGGTAGGTGCCCCATTAGCCAACGGTCTCCATTCCCCCCCAGCCAACTGCTAATTCACCCTACAGAATCTCATTTGCAGGCGCTGCAGGCGCGTCTGGCGCGACAGTCGCAGCCGCGCAGCAATCCGTGGGGCATGCAGCGGGCGCGTCACCGTTACCCGCTGGGCGTGAACTATCCACAGCCGCTGGAGCGACGCAGCCGACGACGCCCAACAGCGCGGCGGACGACTGCACCGATGCCTTCCGCGACGCTTCCCTCAATATATCACTCACTCTAGGCCTGCCCTCGACCAGCCTCGGCAGCGGCAGCGGCAGCGGCAGCGGCAGAGCGGCCAGCGCCGTTAGCGCAACGCCGGCGCCGCTGCACAATCAGAGTCCGAGCAGCAACTGCACCGAGCACACATATCTGAAGCGCTCCTGGCTGCTGGTGCAGCAGACGCCGCACGGGCAGCGCTGTCGCGTGCAGCGTCTGCGGCACACGTTCTCCTCGCCGGAGGCGTTCGGCGCCCACGAGCTGCACCTGCCCTATCCGGACTTTCTCAGCTACGGCACCAATCTGCCGCACGAACGCAGCAGCAGCAACTTTGGCTCCGAGCTGTCCCGTGATCCGTCCAGCTATAGCTTCGGCAAGCGAGGTCGCCTGCAGTCGGAGCTGCCGTCGGAGCTGCCGTCGGAGCTGCAGTCGGAGCCGCTCAGCGATAGCGAGGCGGAGCAGCAGGTGTCCTGCTTTGGTCCCAAGCGACGACGCGTGCGCAGTCGCTCCTTCAGCAGCAGCGGCGCAGCGCGTCCGGGCAGCGGTCCACGCAGACGCCTCAAGCAGCGCAGCTCCTCGGCGGATTTGCTGATCTATGCGAGCATGCAACGGAATGGGAATGGAAATGGGAATGGAAATGGGAATGGGAATAGGAATGGGTATGGGAATGGAGATGGAGATGGAGATGAGGCTCGTGTGGGAAGCGGGGAACGTTTGTTTTTCATATGAGCGAGGTTGGGCGATATTCGCATGGAACGACAGTATTATGCCCGGTGTGATGCTGTTCAGGAGCTGGTCTTAAATCAAGTATATATAGTATAATAACTTATTAACCTTAACCAAGTTCAATAAATATACATATATAAACTGTTATTAATACATCTCTGATATTTTTATATATGTATGTATGTATTTTATATGGTATATATAAGTTATAGCATTTTACGCTGCTGCAGTGCATGCCGAACTGTATTACAGTTGGACAAGCCTAGGTGCGCTTTAGGTGCAAAAAAAAACCAGAATTTCCATAGTTAGAAACCAAGGAATGCACTCAACTACATATATAAATATATACATATATGTATATATGTATGTGTGTGTGTGTTTAGACTACAATTTGTATATATATATATAGACGAATACGATACGATAATACCAAAAAAGTCGTAGGACTGCCTGCTAGCCAGAGCCACCCACAATCTATATGTATGTATGTATGTATGTATGTATATATATATCTATGGTTGCGATTGCAGCTGCTGCTTGAGATTCTCGGCGAGCAGCGTTTTCCCAGTCTCCAGTGGCCCAACAATATTGCGCAAGCTATCGATGCTGTTGCGCAATTTGGTCGCCTGGAATTTCGCTGGCAATTTCGGCGAGCCGCCAACAGAAGCGAACGCAAATGTTTTGTACTCCTGGGCAGAGATAATAATATTTTGTATAATTAGGTAAGGTTTTATTTGCAGCAGCAAGTAATGGTCAAAAATCAATCAATCAATCAATCAACAAAAGCATTTAAGGTATGTATGTAGATATAAATGAATGTGTGTGTCTGTGTGTGTGTGTGTTTATAAATTCATCAGGTGTGTTTGTGTGTGTGTGCGTGTGTGGCATATACATAAATAATGCATGATAAAAAAAATTGGAGTTCGTTAAATGGCAAACGCAGATGCTTAAAAAACGTTCAAGTATTCGATACAAAATCAATATTTAAAGCCATTTGCAACTTATAGAATAATACCAATATGCATATATGTATATATAATACTCCAAAACAAACGAAAACTTAAAAACATAATAATATAATAGTAGTTAATAATGCAGGGAAAATATAAGAAACTTAAAATTGTGGACGCTCGAGCGCCTGTCATGTGGATTTTTTTCTCTTCAGAGTTGCTTGGTTTTCTTTTTTGTTAAGTTTTGTTTTTGTTTTGCATCAGGTTACCTGATTGGCGCTGGGTGAACTGGCCTCGCTGACTGTGGTTGGGCCCTGGCCCATGTACGACTGGAATGTGGGTCCGGGCTGATCGGAACGCTGGGAGGAGCCGCCGCTGCCGCCGCCGCCGCTGCGTGTGGTCACCTTTTCCTGGAGCGAATTAAAGGTCTTGGAGAGCCACGGCTGCCAGCTGTTGCGATTGGTCTGCAGCTCGCTGAGCGTATTGCTGAGCTGATGATTCAAGTCCTGGTTCTTGCACTCGGCCTCCACCTGCGCCAGCTTGGCCTGCGCCAGCTCCAGCTCCAGTTCGCGTATGCGCTGCGCCGCCGTATTCAGTGGATCCAATGGACCCAAGGGCGCATCGTTTGCATTGCGCAACGGATGCGAATGACGATTGGAGCTGCCCGAGGACAGCTGCTGCTGGGCGTTGTCGTTGCCCACATCGATCTGCGGCAGGCAGTGCGAGCACTTGGAAACCGCAATCTGCAAGCAAATAAAAGAAAAACAATTAAAAGACTTTCACTGGAGTTTAGCCAAGCAAACGCACCATAATCTTGTCCAGCTTCTCGTTGAGCGTATTCATGTCCTGCTCGCGTCGCTGTATGATCTGCTTGTATTCCTGTACGATGCTCTTGTGCTTCTTCTCGGTATCCACAGCGCGCTCGTTGGCGCCGAACAGCTGCTGAGTCAGCGACTCAATCTCGGACTGCAGCTTGCGCCGCTCCTCGCCGAAGCGGCTCTCGTAGATTTGGGCCTCCTTCTCCAGGCGCTCCTTGTGCTGTTTCTTGAGCAGAAACTCCTCCTCGTATTGCTTTAGCTTTTTGATTTTGCGCTCGCACGCCTGCTTCATCACCTTGCGCGCTTGGCTCGAGCTGCGGCACTTCTTGGGCAGCGTGACCCGAAAGTATTTGAGTATGCCCTCGAAATCGAGCTGACGCAATTCGGACTCACAGATTGACAGCAATGTCACGGCCACCTGAAACAGCACGGGCGTACCGTCCAGCAGGAACACGTCGAGCACATGGAATACAAAGCAGAGCGGAAAACGGGCCGTATAGAGCGTTAGGAACCACTGGGAGGCGTACATGTGCGTCTCGATGCCGCACGCTGTGAAATGCTCGTGCAGCTTGGGCAGCTGATCCTTGATGAGCCGCTCCAGCTGATAGAGGCGCAGGTAGAGCACCTCAAAGCCGGCCTTGTAGAGATCACGCAAGCCATAGTCATACATCAGAGAGACCAGCACGCAGAAGGCATCCTCCTCGGGCATCTGTGTGGAGCAGACATAAAGATTAGCAAAAGTTTTTACATACAAATAGACTGAACCCAATTTAAATACAAAGCGTATTAAAAATCTCTTACTCACATGCAGCAGCAAGCTGGCTGCTATGAAACTGAGGCCCTGGCAATAGCCAACCTCGCTGTCATGGACGGCATACGCCTTGGACACCTTGAAGAGGGCATCCTGACCGGATCCGCCGGTCTCCTTGAAACACTTGTGCGCCGGAAAGGTGCGATGTATGTCCCGCTGTATGACGGTCTCGCATTTGGTTTCCTACAACAAACAACAAACCAAAATCAATATACACATAATAATATAATTAAGTATATTTAGCTGCATGCAACCGCAAGAGCTCTTACTCACTTTGGTAATGAGAATCTTGTACATGTCGTTCATTTCCACCTTGCGCTCGACGTTGGCCAACTTTTGCCAGATCTTTTCGCGCAGCGCCTCCGGCACGCCCAGACGCACCAGGGGCGCCAGATTTTTGGGCCGCTTCTCGCTATCCCATTCGCGCAATATGGGATCCCATTCGTCCAGTGTGTCCTGGGAGCAGTCCTTGGATACCTCGCCGGTGCCGCTGAGCAGCGGCTCGTCGCCATCGCTGCTGTAGTCCGTGGGGCAATCATCCTCAATGGAGGCTATGGACGAGCTGCGCACAATGCGCGATAAATTGTTCATGCCCAGCTTCAGCAGCGAGGCGGAGCCCTGCTGGCCGCTCACATGCTCGTTGATCTCCTCCGAGGGATCGATGCTGTTCACCTTCCAGTTGAGTTCGTCGGTGCGCTTCAGATGCAAATAGAAGCGCAGCGTCATCGGTCGCTTGGACATGAAATGATCCATGATGCGCATATCACTGGCCGCTTGGATGGTCACCGGTGTCTCGATGACAAAGCGCACGGGCTCCTGGATGCCGCGCATTACAATGTCGACGGCAACAGTGAGATTGGTTTTGGACGTTTCCAGATTGAGTTGCTCGAAGGCCTTCTCCTGCGCCTTCCACTCGGCGCGTATGGCATACGCATTCAGACAGGCGCTCGCCGAATCCGGCTCAATACTGGAGCCCTGCGCCTGAACGTAGCCCATGTTTAGCAAATCAATGAGATGCATATCCTTCTGCACGACCAGCTTGCCGGGCGCGACGAGAACGCCAAAGCAACGCTCAATGTAGAGCGGCTGCAGGACATTCGAGGCCGTCTGCTTGACAGTGATGCACACCTCCTTGTCCGTGTTGGCGCGCAGCTTGAAGCAGCCGCGATCGCGAGGCACAGCCGCAAACGAACTCTTGGCCACCTTCTCGCGTATCTCCAGCGAGACGATGAACTCATAGCCAGCTGTATTCAGGGGATTGCCGCTGACATCGGAGGTCACCGAGTTTGCCATGTCCACGGCCGAAGTCAGACTGCAGCTCATGCTGGGCGCATAGGTTTGAAAGGCCTTCTGAAAGCAAGCTGCAAAGGTATTTATAATTATGAATGTGAATCAGATCGTTGACTGTTGCCCGCACTCACCGCTAACTTGATTAACCGCCTCGGGTATATGGCAGCGGAACACATGGCACTGGAACAGCGCATCCCCGTGCAGCCACGTGAACGCAAAGCAACCGTTCTCCACGGTGTCCACGGGCCCGCGATAGTACAATATAATGCTTGATATCTCATAGGTGGCTATAATCGTGTTGCTTTCGGCATCGTGCAGGCTGAAAAGTTAACAAAGAAAGAAAATAATAATTAATAAAAAAAATATAAAGTCTATGTAAAGAATATATTATTTATATTTAGGCTTTAAATAACCCACTAATGTGGTTAGTGATTAGTTTAATTTATATATATGAATACTGATGCATATGGAAATTTTCAATTCTAATTTTTAAAATTTCAACATAACTTTTAATATATAATAAAAAAGATTTTCTTAAATACAAACTAATTGAATTTAAATAAAATTTAAATTTACAACAAAACTTTGTTATCATTGCTTGAAATTCCACAAATACCAAGCTTTCATTGTGCTTTATTTTTTATTATCAACAATAATGATTAACTAGAAATTCAGCTGTTTAACATATGAGGCAAATGTTAGTAAAAGAGCTTTGCAACTTTAAAAAAAAAACTTTGTTTTCTTTGTCTTGTTAGTACAGTAAACAATTGTCTAACAAAAGTTAAAAGTTTAAAAAACTTTACTTTACATTCTCTAATTACTTACACGACCAGACCATCGGAACAATTGGGTATGCTGACGGTGATCTTGAGGCCCACCGACTTGGAGCCGCTGTTGAGCTCGTTCATGATGCGATACACATCCGTCTCGGACTTGGGCGCATTAATATTGGCGGCGCCCAAGTAGGTTACTCCAGCGAATATGGTGCAGCCCTGATCGATCTCTGAAACTGATGAAAGAATTACAAATTTGACTCAGCTGGAGTTGGTTTTTAGCTTACCCTCCTCATCGGTGGTGTCGCCCTTCTCAGGCTTCATGGCGTCCTGTTTCTCCTCGATGCACGCTGGGCTAGCATCGATGCAGTCATAGAATACAGACTGACCCACACGATTGTGCTCCGAGTTGGAGGCATCCTCTGACTCATCGCAGGTCTTGGGCGAGAACAGGCTGCACTTGAAACGCATCTCTGTGTCTCCGGAGACTTCGGTTTGTGCTTTGCGACCAGCCAATGGTAATGTCAATGATTTTTGTTGTTGCTGCTGTTGCTGTTGTTGTTGTTGTTGTTGTTGGGAACGAGGTGGCTGCTGCTGGTGACGCGTCTTATCGCCGACAGCTGCAAATGTTAATTGGCAATTGTGACAACAGCTCTATTGTAAAAGCTCAACGGCATAAACGAATTGATCTTTCGTTTTACATTTTCAACTTAAAATCGTTGTTTATTTTTTTTTGGGAAACTCTTCATTGTTTGCGATGCGTTGCCATGACAGCGTTTGGTATGCTAGCTGGGGACTTATGCAGCTTGCCCCGATAAGATTACGCACTGGGGACTTAAAAAGGCGCAAGCGCCCAAATTAGGCACGCGGCAACGATACGCGTTGTGTATGTGCACAGCTGGCGCAGTCTGGTAAACAACTGACTGCGCGTTCAGCTAATTTAATTGTTCAGTTCAGTTTTATTATTTTTTTTTTTTTGTATTTCTGAGTATTCAGTTTATCGTTTGGTCCGTGCATGTGTTACTCACCCGTGGCGTTAGCTGCTGCCGCCAGTCCGGTGCGCTCCAGCTCCAGGTCGCGCAGTGCGTCGGTCATCTCGTGCTGAATGTCGCTTAGGTTGCGATTGTGCGACATGTCCAAAGTGGGCGAACGATCGCCGCCAGCGCCGCCGCTCGGCGACAGCGCAAGGGCGTTCAGCGTCTCAGAAACTTTGGCAACAACGTTGGACTCCGCTGGCGATGGTGCCACTTGCTCCAGTGGTGTTGCCACATTGCTGTCGGTGACTATTTCGTATTCTCCGCTGGTTGTAATCGAAGATTCCGATGATTTGGTGCTCACATTATCATCCATTATGTAGACCCTTCTGTGTGTGTGTGTGTGTGTTTGTTGTGTGTGCTTGTTTGTGTGCGTTTGCCTCAAGGTTGCTTTTAATTCCCGAGCGTACAGCCACGAATTTCTTTAGATTGTTCAAAATTTTGTGTTGCTTACGAAATGCGCATTTTCTTGCAGTTAAACAAACAAATTTCTATTTTTATTCAATTTCAATTAAGAGTTCTTTAATTTTCAATGCACCTCCATTCCATTGTTTGGCTTTTGCCTTAAATCGATGACGAATCGGGAACGTTTCTGTTGGGTTTTGTTAAGGGGGGCGTCAATTGCGCTGCATTTGTATGTGTTTGTCGCCTGTGGCGTGTATGTGTGTGTCTGTGTTGTTTGCTTGACACAAAAACTATACTCGGGTAAGGTAGGGTGGCGCTAATGTCGTATTTGGGGTCAATAGTTTGCCTTCTTTACGTACTATGTATAGATTTTTGTTTACATATTTTTCCCGTGTTGGTTAGCGGAGTATGCACTAATCAGTGTTGTAAGAGTGAGCAAATATTAAGCTGTTGTACAACATTACCAGATGATCCACAAGATTGACAGGACGAGTTGCATTGATTGATAAATCAAGAGAGTTTTTAAGTTTTTTTAATAATATATTACGTTATATTACACATCTGGCTGCTGTTGTACAAAATTATAAATTGTTTTTTAAATTTCCTTCGATTTACTGGACACATCAACCTACTTGCGATCCACAGAACAACATTTACTCAGCACTGTTTAACATTCGCTTTTCAACACCGGCAACTATCGATAGTGGCGATAGTATTACCGCGCTGTCTGACAAAAAAAACGTGCGCGTGCTGCATTTCGTTGTAACATTATTTTAATTATTTCTCAAATTTCTGTCCACTGTCAGACACTATTTAAATTGCAGCGAAATGTGGCCGCGTTTTGGCATTAAAATTGGTAACAGCACGTTGTGCATCGCTTACGTAAGAGCTGATGGCAAGGCCGAAGTTATAGCCAACAAGCAGGGCGATCGCGTCTCGCAGGCGTGTTTGCTGTGGAACGGCGACTCTGAAACGGAATGCGGCCTTACGGCCAAACAGAAGATGGCCACACGACCCAAACAGGCGGTGGCGCACAGTTTCCAGCTGCTGCAGCCCGACGATCACCTTAACGAGGACAAACTGTCCAATGCGCTTAAGGAAGTGCCCTGCGAATACGACAAGGAGGCATTTGTGTTCCGCATGGAGCACTCAATGCCGGCGGATAGAGATGACCAAGACGACAAGATCGTCACGAAAGAGATGAGCGCCTTTCAGGTAACCGTGGAGCTGCTACGCTCTGAACTGGAGCTGGCACGGCAATATCATACCGACAGCGATCAGGCGCCCATCGCTGTGCTCTCTATACCCAGCTACTATCCGCCGCAATCGTTCAAGCTGCTCTCGGATGCTGCCCAAGCGGCTGGCTTCCAAGTGGCCCAAATCATTGCCGAACCCACAGCTGCTGTGCTTTGCTATAAAATTGCCGAGGATCAGCTGGAAAAGCAGATGGACCGTCAGCACGTGCTGACTATTAAATGCGGCGGCCTGTACAGCGATTTTGCCTTATATGCCGTGGAGAATGGCTTCGTCATTGAGCTGGCCACCTTTGGACCGTTCCCCATTGGCGGGCGCCAATTCACCGAGGCGCTCGTGCAGTTCATCTGCGAGGAGTTCAAGCGCAAGTACAAACTGGATCCGCACGAGTCACGTCGTTCGCTGGCCAAAATACGCACTAATGCTGCTAACTGCAAGCACATACTGACGACGCTGCCATCCACGCAACTGTACATAGATTCCCTAATGGATGGCGTTGATTTCAATGCGCAAATGTCGCGTGCTCGCTTCGAGAGCCTTATACAGCCGGTAATCAATGGCTTTATGCAGCAGCTCGGCGAGTGCGTGGAACGGGCGCAGCAGACGCATCCGGAACTGAAGCGTATCGATGACATTGTCCTCCTGGGCGCCACCATGCAAATACCCAAGCTGCAGGCAGCGGTCGCGGCCCGCTATCCGGACGCCAAGCTGCACAATAGTCACTCGGCGGACGAGGTGGTTGCCATCGGCTGTGCGCGTCAGGCGGTGTACGTGCTCGATCCGCTGCACTCACAGCTGCAGAAGGACGATGATTGTGTGCTGGTCAAGGATGATTTGTACATTTGGCATGGCAACGATGAGAGCAATGCCAAACTGGTGCTAAGCAAGGGCAGCATATTGCCGGCCAAGATCAAAGTCTCGCTGCCGCAGTCCGGCGAGGGAGATGCCATCGATGCTGCGGCCTCGTTCAAGCTGCGCACCGGCCAGAGCGAAATAATGGCGCATTTGCCAGAGACGACGCCCACCATTGACGACGGTCTGTTTCAGCTGGAGGTGGAAGTAGATTGGGATGACAAGGATGGTAATATTGTGCCGCTGGTGCGACTGCGTTGCATGTGAACTCAATCGTTTAGTCTATTTATTGTTGGTAGCCTAATACTTATCATAAAACGAGTATATAATAAATTCAAAAGCTTCAATCAATCATCATCGAGTTTTATTTCAATTGAGACCTGCCTAAAAGTCCATCGATTTACTCTTAAAGTTGCGCTCCAGCTTGCGCAGAAACTCCTCGAACACCACGACGCCCTTGAACATGCTGGTCTTTTTGAAATCCTTGATGCGACTCTTATCCTCCGGCGCTTCCATGTAGCTTTTGGTCTTGTCATCGTAGGCGTTAATCTCCTGCAGCAGCTGCGAGATGGTGGGCACCGTTGTCGGATCGAATTTGCCCGCTGCGCTGGCACTGAAGGGTATGCACACCTTGCCGGTGCCCGGATGTATGCAGAAGGGCGCCTTAAGCAAGTGATTGAAGCCCTTGGTCACGTTGATGTCCAGCCGCGGATAGAGCAGGCACAGCTGCACCTCGTCCA
This sequence comes from Drosophila lacertosa, assembly GCA_004143845.1. Lineage (NCBI taxonomy): Eukaryota > Metazoa > Arthropoda > Insecta > Diptera > Drosophilidae > Drosophila > Drosophila lacertosa. The sequence continues at coordinate 150,663 of SCDZ01000429.1, read as the reverse complement.
CGACGTGCTTCAGTTTGCGACTCCACACATTGTTGGCGCTGGTCCGCATCGAGTTGGCAAAGCGCACAAAACTCTCCCAGACAAGCTTCGAGTGGGCGCCATCCTCGTGTGTCTTCTGCAGATACGCCTCCAGCTCGTTGCGTGCCATCTCATCGCTGATCATCTGCAGCAGCTTGTTAACGCCCTTCGGCGTGCCAAACAGATTCTGATCCTCCAGCACAATCTCCTCAAACATAGGCTCCACTATCTTCAGCGCACGCCGTAGACTGTGATGCGTGCGATCGCCCATCTGGACGCGGGCCGCATTGTTCGTGTAGGTGAGTATGTTCAGGTACTCGGCAACGGCGGCGCGTGCGCGTCCGTCCAAGTGCCGTGCTGCATGATCGCAGACCCAGCAATGGATGCCACGACGTCCGGAGAATATCCACAGGATGTGCTCGAAGCCGAAGTCTTCGCGCAGGGCGGCGTCCAGGACACGCGTCGCCAGCACCATGTATTTCCAGCACTTGAGGCAGATCTCGGCACCGGAACAGCAGTTACGTATATCATCGTAGTCCGTGGCATCGATATCGAAGACCAATTCACGCTGGACGGGCGACAGACCGCCGGCCACGCTGCGAAAGTTCTTCGGCCTGGTGTTCATAACGGGTCCAATATCGATCTTGTAGGGATTACGCGTGCAGATCTCCTTCTCCAGCTCGGCCTGCGTCTCAAAGCACAGGTAACGTATGTAGATATCATCTTGCAGGGTAAAGGATATCTCCCGATTCACAAATATATTATCCTCGGCTGCAAAGTAAAAACGTTTATTAATACTGATTGTAATCGGAGGTGGGTTTTTTGGGCTTACAGTGTCCATAGTTCAGCCAGCGATAGAAGGGTTCGTGTGGAAAGAGTCGCCTGTAGTAGACGGGCAGCATATCCGGCAGGATATTTGCATCGTAGACAGGCGCTTTAGACTCCTGTGGTTGGGTTTCCTGCTCTGCGTTTTTCTCTGGCATGGTGAAATGTTATCTGATAGAATAGTAATAGAAATTAAAATTAACAAGGCTTCAGCTAGAGAAAATAAGGATAGTTAGGCTATAAAGGAGTAAGAGCGAGAAAGCATAGAGAGAGCAGAATGAAAGAGTGAGAGAGTACATGAGATAAAAGAAAGTTCAGAGATTGAGAGCGAAAAAGATTAGATTAATTATGAAAGAGTAAAAGAGACTATGTGGGAGATAAATATAGGATTATAAAAAAATAATAGTAGTACAAAGCAGCATATAAAAAAATATAAAAGAAAGAGATAAGAGACAGCATTAAATATATAAAGAGAGTTGAATCGCAAAACAGACAGAGAGAGGAGTACGACAGTGAGAGAGACAGCACTTGAAGAGTGAGGAGTAGGAGAGTGAGAGAGAGGAGTAACAGTGTGAACCTTAGGAGTAGAAGAGTGAGAGAGAGAAATTGGAGTGTGAAGTCAGAAGAGCGCACGATAGGGTTTAAAGTAGTACAGAGCTAGTCTATTATAACTTTTACTAATACTACTATACAACACACTTAGCACCAAAAGACCAATAAATTTGTAAGCCGTACTTAAAATTATGAGAATCGAGGAGGAGGGCGCCATTTAAAACATTAGTTTTGTACGGCACAGCAAAAGAGTTATCAATCAAGTAGAACAATCTTAAGCTGGTGTATACGTATATACTAGATGTATGTTCATACACGATAATATATACATATAGATAGTTGAAGTTGTGTGTATGTTTGCACTTTACAAAGTATACAGTAACTATTGCTATGTACAATAATTTATGACGTTGATAAGAAAAACAAGCATTCATTTTTTTTTTGTGTTTTGTTTTTGTCGAAACCTTATTGCTATATTTATATATATTTTTTTGATGGGTTTTTTTTGTTTCTTTTTTAAAGAGAAATACACGTTTTGAGCTTAAAATATTTAGATATTTTAACGACATGCAATTTAAAAGTACGTTGCTAATTAATTGTCAATAATGAAATCGAGTCAAGTTGGATCGAGTTAACACAATGGAATAATAGAACCGCGAAATAAAATATGGTCAGTGAGTCTGATTAATTTGCTTAGCGACTATATAGAAATTCTATATATATATATATGTACTCATAAAGTAACTACTAATTGTTTAAAGTCTAGGTTAGATCATTTTTGTGTTTTCTTTTCTTGTTTTGTTTTGATTTTTTTTGTATCTTAAAATTAAAATCATCATTAAGCGTCACAGAGCCCACACGACCACACTCAAACGCACACACAATACACACACACACGCTCGCACATACAGTCATACGTCGAAGACAGAACAACAGCCAGCAGCTATTTTAGGCGACAGTCAGGCGAATGTCCTGCATTTTGTGCTGCTGCCAGGAATGCGCCGGCTGTCGCGGCGGTGCCGTATTATACAATGTCACCGATGCGATGTGATTGTTGGGCATCACCTCGAATATTAGATCCTGATAGCCATAGCAAAAGGTCGACCCAAAGGGATTCGCAGTGTTCGTTGAGCTCGCCCGATGCAGCACCACCGGACGCTCCGAGGTGGCCAGGGAGCCGCTTATCTCATCCCACTTGGTGTAGGCAGTAATGTTGACATGATCGTGCTTGTTCTCGCATTCGCCGGACTGATGATCGGTTTCCAGCTGAAACTGAAACTCGCAGCGATGGTACATATTGAAATTGAAGTGGCCCGGATAATTGGTGTGCAATATGAACTTCTTGCAGGTCTGGGTGCGTGCGTCGAACAGCACATCAATACCCAGGGTGAAATAGTTGAAGAAGATGTCGCTGCGTTTGCTCTGCACCTGCCGATTGACGCTGGAGCTGTGTATCTTCATTTTGTCCTCGCTCTTGAAGAAAATGCGATTGGGCGCGCCCAGATTGGTGGCCACATCTTCGCAGCTATCGCCGAAGAGCAGCTCACGCGAAAAGCACTGACGGCGTGGCTCCAAGGCGCGTCCCGAACCCTCCGTGAAGAGCTTCAGCTTTAAACCCTTGGTGTGGCCGTAGGAGCTGCGCAGCACTGTGGCCGCCTCCAGATACATCTGTCTATGATAGCAGGCCAATGGAAGTGAAGGTGCACGATTCTCGGCAACATTGCTGCCCGCATACAGTGACATTTTGGAGACAACGGGCGAGGCGCCATTCAGAAAGACCAGCGAGCCCAGGCCATGGGCATAGCCCGAGTGCAGTTTGCTGTCCACGGGAAAATAGAAGCTCAGTCCGCGAAAGTGTAGAGCAAAGAGCTGTTTGGCAGCATCATAGACGCCCGGATGGGTGGCTCCAAACGAATGCTCGATCTGCTCGATACTGGGCAGTACTTCGGGTGAATTGAAGTAGACGCCGCAATATTTCAGCTTCACCAGCTTCATGTTGAACACTTCAATGGTTTTCAGGCGCTGCACAACCGGATCAAAGATCAAACGCAGTCCGTCCTGTGGTAGATTTATAATAATGTCCACGCCCAGCGGATTGGTATCCGAGTAGAGCACCTGTACACCTTTTATGATGCCCACCTGGGACTGTATGATGGCTATGGCTTGGGAGAAGTGCATGCCCAGCACAAACTCCCAGGCGTCGCAGCCCAGCGAGATCTCTGGCACAATTTCCAGGTCGAGCATTTTTCTGTGGCAGAACCAACAAAAAAAAAACAGAATATTTTGGTTTTTTTTCTTATATTTACTGTTTTCGTTTTTTTTTTGCCACCTTACTGACCTTGATATGTGAAATCAGCTGCGACCCACGAAAATATGCGCAATTTCGTGATGTTTTTGTTATTGTTTTGTCTGTTATTTGTTCAAGCCCGTTGTTTCTTGTCCTCCGCCCCTGTTTCGCGTTGTTGCTGTTCGCTGTTTGTTGCCTGTACTGTATTTATTCACGTCTCAGTTTTGCACGTTTAATTGTTTGATTGCGTAAACGTGTAATTAAAGGCGTTTTGCAATTAATTATGCAGTTAAGCGTATTTTCTAAAGTATATTGTCGTTTTCTAATACACACTCCGAACAAAGGCAAAAAAAAAGGCAAATGCGCAGCAGAAATACAAATGTAATGTAATAACAAAATTGTGGTGTTGCCAGATCAGGCAAACAGCTGATTTAGCAACTTGATGAAATTATATCAAACCAACCTTACAACGAATTATAAGCTTATTAATAATAAAAATATTACCGACAGCATGCATAAATGCAAGACAACAACTTAACAATTGTTGTTGAGATCTTTAATTGTTTGGCCGCGTACATGTGGCAACGCTTACTTAGAACGCAACAGCTGAGTTCAGCAGCTGCATAGTAGTTTTTGGCGCGCTTTTTCTTAATTGTTTTACACTTACCTTTTGTGAATAATTGGAATGATTTTGAGCTGCCGACAGTTTACGGTTAATAATTGCAGTTGAGGCTACCAGCTAATGCACTTTACGGTATTTAAATAAATATATATATTCTAAAATTCGATATAACGACGGCAAGCGCACGCACCGCGTTCACTATAAAAAGAACTGTGTGACCAGTTTACGAAAGTGCCAAATTGCCAAATCGCGCCAATGGAAGAACACTTAAAAAGTTTTAATCCAGTCCGCTATTATTTTGTAAAATATTCTTAATCTAGTGTAAAAAACATTCAAACACTCTGAACACCGTGTTCCGGACAGCACGCCCCACATTTTACGCAACAGAAATTTGCGTCTGTCAATAAATTCGCGCTTAAACAGTAATAACAATAAATGTGCCCACAGCCCATGTGATGGGGCAGCGTCGGACGCTCGCCGCAGTAGGTGCAGGTTGTATTCGCAGTCATTTTGGCGGCAATAAGGTCGCGGCTGGTGCTTTCACGTCGGCGTGCTTGTTGACCCTGCGCCCCAAAGAAGCCGGCTTTAAGCAGCCTTTGAATCTTTCGAAAGTTGATAATTGGCAGCAGCAGACCCAGAATTTCCTGTAAGCAAGCATTATTTTACTTATTTGCTATAATAATCGCCATATTTAACTTGCCATAAAGCCGCCCCAGAGCAGCTCACGCGTCAGGTATTTGTAGCCAATGTCACGCCTTTGGTTGTTGCGCAAACTTATATAGTCCAGGCCCAGCAGATAGTCGATCAGTGTCGGCTTTCGGCCAGTCTTCAGAAACCGAAAGTAATTGAGCACGTTCAGCACCAAGGCGCTGTTCTCGACCCACGAAATAGCCTCACTGAACCATTCGACACGGCGTGATAAACGTCGTTCCTCCCAGCTTTTCACATAGCCCGGCAGGACGGTTAGCGCAAAGTGCAGCACCAAACGCGATACAGTTAGTTTCTCGGCATCGTAGGCCAATACCAACAATTGTTGGCCAAAGGTCGAGCAACGTTTGCCCACAGATCCAAACCAAATGGCCGATTGTATTAGTAGATCAAGTTCGGGCTGTATCTTGATGAACAGCACGGGCTAAAATAAAGCTAAGTTTAGTTGTTGAGCCACCATATGATTTAATATTGTTGCATACAGATATGGCCTGCAAGTTCTCCAGCAGATTATCCCGTATCATGCGGCTTATGTCTTTGTTGAGGTATATGGCATCTACCTACAGTGGTTTATTAGCAGATAGTGTTTAAATTTATTTATTAAGGCTTCTTACCTGATTGACGCGCGGCACATATTTATTTTTGGCCAGCATATTTGTTTACATGCGCTCAATTCTCATTTGCCTGTTGTACTCTGCCCTTTTGTTATCATTCTGTTTATTCTGCTTGTCCAGTGTGTGCACACTGGCAAATTCAGCTGGTGCTAACAGCACAATGTTAATAGACAGCTTGCTAACAGAAATTCTCCACATGTAAATGAAATTACTCCACTTTTAACGGCCTTTTATATTTATAAATTTAAAATTGAATTTATATTTAATTTCACATTTTTTGCTTTATCAGACAGTGTGTAAAGTTAAATCATACATACAAGTGTTTTCTTTTATATACTTACAGTAAATACCGCATTCTTTTATACTATATCCTATTTTGTAAGCTGTCATATAAACAACTCCCATAAATCTTTGTTTTCACAACGTATTTTGAACCCGTGCGCATAAATAATGTCTTGTCGCCTATTTAAGTGTTTATCTAATTATTTATTGCCAATGATGCTGTCAACGTTGTAATTTTTTATATATATTTTTGACCATTTAGGAAGCAATTCGCATCTTATGTAATTTCAATTAAAACAAATACACAACCCGTTTTTAAATGCGGAAAATATGTCTGCAAATTTCTTGTAATCACTTTTTATTGGTCATACGATGCGTAAACCAGTTGGCCATGTCACAGATTTAGCCATTAAACCATAAAAAATGGCAAATGTTGTCGACTGTAAGTGCAAGTTCAATGCTTGGCAAAGAAATAGAGAAATAAATAACAAATTTATGTTTTTTTTTTTTTTTGATTTTATAAAAAGTACATAATTCACATTGTTTTTATTACACAATTTACAATTGATTCGTTTGTTCTCTGTAACAACATTTTAAATACACATTAAATGAAATTATGTGGTAGAGTTTATAGATTATGGATTGGTAAATTCGTCTGAGTGAATGAACTAGTCTTAGAAGTGGATGAATCGTAGCAGATAGTGACTAAGAAACAGTTGAAAGTTAGGCGTAGTCGTTGTGAGTGGAAGTTATTTGCTATCACAGAAATAAAATACGATATACAAAACGATATATATATGAGTATTATGAAGTATTATAATGCATACACTCAGACAGTCAGAGTGCATGAATGTTGCCAGTGTCCTAATTACGAGATATGAAGCTGATTACATTACATGGATCATTCGATTGTTTGTGTGTGTGTGTGTGTAAGATGTGTGTGAGTGAGTGATTCATTGATTGATGGAGCTTTATCGAAATTTGGCTAACTCTAGTGCACAGTTAAAACTTAGTTATGGTCTCTTGTTCTGTTCTGTTATCCCAAACTCGTTTAGTAGTGGTGCTCATGATGATCGTGTATCTCCTCATGGTGGTGCACTGGCGCCGTCTTGTGGACGACGGCATTGAAGCCGTTGTGCTTGTCGGCGGTGTAGTCAACGGTGCGAATGGAACCATCGGGCTCCACCAGAGAGTACTGGCCCTTGACGGTGTCGCCGTCGCGAGTCTCGTGCTGGGACTTCACATCGCCAGTGTGGAAATCGTTGACGCCATACTTGAAGGCATACTTGGGTGGTGCCTAAAGAGATTCAAAATATATGCATAGTTGTGTGTCAATTATTTAGCAAGTCCCCATACTCACATAATAGTCAACATGTTCGTCCTCGGTATGATGCTGCTCCACCTCGTAGTGGGGATGCTCATGACCATGCTCCTCGCCCAGCGAAATGCGTTCAATCTGATGCTGATGCTCGTGTCCATAGTCGTGTATGGGCTCGGCCTCGTGCTGGGCCAAATGCTCGTACCCGCCGTGGCTCTCCTCGTAGTAATGATGATCCACCGGATAGGCCAAGCTCAGGCACAGAGCCGATGCAAAAATCAGATACTGCAATTGCATAATTGAGCAGCATCTTAGCTAATTGTTTGTTAACATGACTTGTTGAGGTCTCGCAATTAGCGTAAGTTTTGGGGGGCTTTTGCTCTTGTGTTTTTTTTTTTTTTTTTTTTTTTTTTTGCATTTTGGTTGTTTTTGCTGGTTTTCTTTCGCATTTTTAATGAAGTGTTAGTTGTGGTTGTTTAGTGGTTTTTGCCTTTTGGCTACTTGGTTTAATGACTCGTTGCTTAAATTGTAACATTTACTTAAATTGTGGTTAGCTGCGCTTACACGATTGGCAACTTGGGAGGTGTTTTTGTGTTGTTAAGATTTAGAAATAATGCTTGGATTTATGTGGTATGTGGAGTGTGGTTTTAAAGATTTTGGCATTGTGCTACTTTAAGTTATTTTTATATGAATTTGTCTTGAGGTTTTTTAAATTAAATTTTGCTCAAATTTAATTTAAAAGTTTTCTAAGACAACTTATTTGAATCTGAAAGAAAGTATAATACATAGCTTTTTTTTTGTTTCCATCCCAAACCAAAGATATGTTAATCTATTTATTCTCTTATAATATGTTATTTTAATACGAAAATAGGCTTATTGTAAATTTTCTTCTACTTTGCTGCATAGTTATTAAAGCATTAAAAATAAGCCAAGGAATAAAAGAAAAATATAAATGTTTTCCTTGGCTCAGCTTAACGTAAGTTTAATATTTGTTGTTTGTTAGTAAGATATCTATAAGTCTAGTATTACTTTTAAAGAATTTGTTGTTCCTTTTGTTCGGCAGACTAAAAAAATGTTTTTCTTTGTTCTATATGTCAGCAAAGAGGTTTAGGAAATTTTAAACGGTTAATATGTTTTGATTTTATATTTAAAAAAACAATTCAAAAAAAAATAAAAAATAAAATATTTCAACTCTTCTAGCACTGTTTATTAGTTTTTTATTAAGCTCAATATATTTTTTAACGAAAAAAAAAATTTAAAAAAAAGGTTTATATGAGTTAGTTCTTTGAGCATTATGTCTTTAATGAGTTTTAACTGAAATGCCTATTTCTTCCAAATCGTTAACTAGTCTACCTAATATATTTTCACAACACTTTCGAGTAATTTTCTTTGTTTGTTATTAAGACACTAAAGCACTATTATTATTATTATATATTTGATATCCTTAAAGGCTGCACATCAGCTCATTGTTGTGCACTTTGTGTACATTGTATCCTTTATGTTTTTATTTGTTGTTAACTGTATCCTGTGGCTCACCTTAAAGGCCATTTTTAATATGCGTGTGTTTTGTTGAAGGTTTTATGTTTTAAGTTTTAACTGGATTTTTGTTTGCTTGACTTATCGACGTTCCACGAGCTGCACGCAACGGGATTCCACAACTGAATAATATGGTTGCAACGAGCCGCGGCCGCTTTTATATAGTTAGGAAGAAAGTCAGCCAACGTAGCCAGTCGCAGTCGCCGTCGCCGCCGTCGTCGCCGTCGCCGTCGTTGTTGCCGCCGAAGTCGGCGTCGCCAGTGAGCGGCGCCGCAATAGAGAGATCTGAAATAATGTAAAACAGTTCAGTTAGTAACTGTAGTTAACGTGGTGTGTCTGTTTGAGTGGATGGTTAATGCTATTGTTAGGATTTTGGCAGTGTAGGTGCCCGATGACGCATTCGTTGGTTAAGTTAACTATTTCTTTTTTTTTTTGCAAACAATTTTGACAGCGACAATTTGACGTTAAGTTGCTTGGTTATTGTTTGTCTGTGTTACTTTTATGGTATTGTATATCTGAATATAGCTCCATTACAATATACCTCCTGCCTGGACAGCGACGAATTCCATCATTTGAACGCAGTTTGACCCAAATTCGCTGTTATGGCCGCTGGGCAACTTTTGATCTTCTATCGTTTACTTTTAATGCGCTAATCGTAAATTGTAAATTGTGCATTTTGGCCAAACAACCGCAGCAATAAAAGCTGAGCGCACTATAAACCCAACTTTTGTAATATTTAAGTGTTGCTTTTGCTGCTGCTGGAGGCCTTTTTTTTCGGATGGATTTTCATTAGCTGCACGTCGTTTAGATTGTACTTCAAATCAAAGTTAAGTGCAACATCAGCAGCAGCCGCAACAGCAGCAGCCGCAACAGCAGCAGCAGCCACAGCAGCATTGAGAAATTGACCAATTATTTTGCGTCAATTTTCAATTGAACGACTTTTCGTAGCGCCCCCAAGGAGGTTGCTTCAACTGCTTCACACACACACACACACACTTGGCTAATTAGCCAACGGAGCGTATACTTAATGCATTTTCGACAATCAGACAGCTATGCGTTTTTTTTTTTAGCTTGTGGTTACTGCCCAAAAGTAATTCACATGTGTCTTCGATTTGTAAATATTTGAAATTACACCGAAATCATTTTGTTTAAGAGCAGAGCCAAATTGTTGTTGTAACAAATGAAGGTCTTGTAATAATTTATAATGAGTTGTAATTGTAAGAGCCTTGAATAAAATAAAATATATGAAGATAGGAATTATCAATAGTGGATAATAGAAAACCATCAGGGTTAATTCAATGGGAGATTTATTCTAAAGGCCAAAACATGCTACATAAATCATAGTTTGTCGAAGTTGCTTTAGTTTACTTCACAATTTCGATTTGTTATGTAAAGTTTAAGAATCTTTCCCACGCTTTAAACGTGCATTGCATTTTATTTGAATATTTATCATTTGCATTCGCTGGCCTATTTGGCTTTTGTTTACCAATCTCAGCAGTTGCCTTTTGCAACATCATCGTTATCCTCATCCTCATCGTCATCGTCATCGTCATCGTCATCCTCATCCTCAGCGCCGCCGTTTTCCCACTTTTCATAGCCTCAATTCTCAAGATCGAACTGAGTTTACCTCAACCGTTTTTGCAGGTTGATGCACGTTTAAATGCAGTCACATTTTTAATTGCTATATTTAAAGTCGACAACATTTGACAACGTTGCAAACCATGACAAGCCAAACGAGCGCTGCAAAAACACAAACTAAAGAAAACGACAACAAACAAACTGAAAAAATAAAAGAAAATACACTTTTTTTTTGTTTGTGTTCATGATGATTACCAATCCGCAAATCCCGAAATCAAAAAACATTTGCACGTACCGCAAGAAATATGGCAAATCAAATAAATGCTTAATTATGGTCTACAAGGGGACGTTACACACACATAAGTATGCGTGTGTGTGTGTGTGTGTGTGTGTGTGTAGCGTTGGCGTTGTTGCAGGTGGAAAATATAACGCAAGTCAACATGCCATAGCTGAAGTTGTAGTTGTAGTTGTAGTTGTAGTTGGAGCTGTTGTTGCATACCAAAAAAAAAAAAAAAAAAAAAAAAAAACCAACGTCTCTTTTCTGATATGTTTTGCAATTTGGCGAAGCGACGCAAATTGAACGCAATGTTGATACAATTTTCCAGTGCCCGGTCGTCAGTGCAGCTTTTTATTTTCATTTCGTGCCAACTGCAGCACTTCAATAAAATCAGCACAATAACATATGGACTAAATAAATACTCTAAACTGACTGATAGAGTAGAAAAGATATCCGAATTTAAAAGCTTGAATGAGTATTTAAAGGTCAAAAAGAAGTCAGAGTTCTGGTTGACAACTTTTTAATTAGTGGGCTTAATGGAAGTTTTATTAAAAACTATTATTAAAACGTGTTTATATATTTTATTCGGCATACAATTTTTTACAATTTTTTTATATTATAGAAATATTAAGTTTAAATACAAAAGTAATTTCTTATGTGCTTTTAAGTAAATATTCTCAGCTAAAATAAATAAAAATCTGATTAAGGACTACATAAATTATAAGCACATATAAACAAAGTCAAAGCTTTAACTTAACAATAGTGTTACAATAAATATATAAAATAAATATAAAAATATAAAAATAAAATTCACAGACTTGGTTTCAAGAGATGCTTTGGGTTTTTTGCTTTAGCCAACATACCCCAATGACATTTTTCAGTTGGTAAGGATAACAATAACAACAATTTTCGTTTGTTGCTGTTGTTGTTTGATTTGGCTGTCTGTAGGCAAAAGTTGTCGTCATCGTTTGCAATCGGTGCTCACATATTTTCATTTTGTTTGCTCATTGAAGCATCGGTTGTTGCACTTGCTGCTGTTGTTGTTGTTGCTATTTTACCTCCTGCTGCTGCAGCAGGTGTTAATTTTTAGTTCGATTTTTTATTTAAGCCAAAGTTTAGTTATTCAGTTGCTGGTGGTGCCTGTGCTGTGCTTTTAGCCACTCAATCAAATTCCACTCACGAAAAGTGAAAAGTCAAAAAAAAATCTTTTTTTCGTTTAAATTGCGGGCATGCAGCAGGATTGCAGAAAAGCGCAGCACAGCTGTTGCTGCTGTTGCTGCTGCTGCTGCTGCTGCTGCTGTTGCTGCTGGTGGTGGTTGTGGCAGTGCCCGGCAATTACCTAGTAACTCATATTTACTGTTGGACATTTAGTACATGCATTAAGTGCGGCTGCTGTGCATGTGCAACATGGCTGCTGCAAGTTGCAGTACTCGTTGCCTGCCCGATTGTCTGCCTTAGTAACAGGAACAACAACAGCAGCAACTGCAACTGCAGCAACTGCAACAGCAGCAACAACGTTTGTCTCATTGTTTCATATTTATTTGGACTCTGGCCTCCTAACGAGCCCGCCACAAGACGCGTGCATCTTTCCAAAGTTGTCGTGGGAATCGTTGTGGTCGTTGTTGTTGTTGTTGTTTTGTGTTGTTGTAATGCTTATCCTTTTATGCGGCACGCTTGCGCAACAGCGGCAGCAACAACGGCAGACATTGTTGCATTTGCTGTTGCACGTAATTGAAAATTACATTTTGGGTGCTTTAGCGAAAGCCTTTGAGCCATGGCATAATTTTATTAGCTGCAATTCATATTCATTTATTTGAAGGCAAAGCACAATCAAACACAATTGTTTTTTTTTTCACTCTCTTCACTGCGCACACACGCATCGCTAATGAGTCTGCGTCTCTTCGAAATTCCCTCAACAACATAAACAATAACAATAATAACAACAACAACGACAACAATAACAGCAGCAGCAGCAGCAGCGCATTGAACTTTGTTGCATTAATCAATTACCGGCAACATCAGCAAGTTGCCAACTCGAAGTGCGTAGCAACATTTCAAACAACCTGTTGACAAAGCAAAGCGGCTTATAAAATAAAATGTTGCGATTAACTGTGCGATAAGAAAGCCGAAAAAGGGGGTGGCAAAAGAGACCGGGACGTGGTTGTGTTAACTGTTTATTTAACCGTTAATTATGTCAAAACAAATCGAAAATAAAATGTTGCTTATTGGCAAATGGTTGCATTTAAATGAAATTATTAAAAAAAAATACTTTCTCAACTTAGTTTTTTCATATATGAAACGTGGATGAAGCTGAATATTTTAATAATAAAAGAATATGCTTATAATGGGTTAATTTATAAAGGGTTTATTTGATGCAGAGATGAAGAACAGGCTGGCATATACAAAAAAATAAAAAACCCAAAAATAGACTTCAATTTCAACAACAAAAATGAATGTAAACTTATTTAAATTAAATATAAAGAAGAAGCTAATATATATTTAATAAACGTTTGGATGGCAAAATATGTATTAAATATTTGGATTATGATCGCATTTAATGATTTAATTAAGACCATGGAGAAAGCGTGAACGATACTCGGAATAGAAAATAAACTTAACTGAGAATACACATTAAATGCCAGTAAAATTTATATTATGATCCTCCTTACATTCAAAAGCATATAAATTCTTTTAGCTACACTTAGTGTACGAAATGTTTAAAATGTTGTTGTTGTTGTTTGGCCAACACAATGGCTGCATAATCTGTCAGGCAAGCGTCGTCAGGTTGTCGGCAGACAAAGCCTAATGTTCGCTTCAATTCGATGCGGTAGTTGAAATTGGAATTGGAATTCGAATTCAGTTGTCTTGGCAGCTCTCACAGGCTGTCATCGCTGCTGGAGTTGCTGCCGTGTCCAATGTTGACATAATAAATAGCAGCAGAAATTAATTAAATGCAAATTGCCAAATCGCATAATCATATCATATGGCAGCTATAAGTCTATAAGACTCCTCGTGTGTTGCAATACACGGAAAACGCTGCCAACGAGACTAGACCGTTGTCTGGCTGGCTGGCAAACCGAGATCTTTCACCACACTCGCTGGACAATTTTTCCATTGGCAATATTCAATTTTGTTCAATTGCAAATTTAAATCAGAGCTGCGGTCTAATTATGCGAACGTTAATCAAAATATTTACGATGCAAACATCGCAAAACATTTTAATTCGTGGCGAGTGGATTTTCACACAACGCTCGAGTCGAGGAAATAGCCAACTCGTTTTTCACACATGGCGACTTCCTTGGATTAGCCGGTGCGTCTCATTAATTTGGCCAGTTTGGCATATCTATGGCCAGAGTCGAGTCACTTCCTACAACGAAATGCGCTTAAAAGTTGAAAAGATGAAGCGGTTCAAAGTAGGTTAAATACTTTTACCTTATTTTGCCGAGCTGGCTGTTTGGCTAATTGCCGTCATTTTTGGCAGCAGCTGTGAATGTTACTTTTTTCATTTTCATTTCCATTTCTATTTTTTTTTTAATTTTGCTTTCTTTTATTTTTATTTTTCCTGTTGGTGGCTTGACGACAATTAACAACTTTTCAAGCGCGCTTCAACCGGATGTTATGAAATTGACCAGTTTCAGCTGGTCCTGGCCAAATCAAGATTATAAAATTGGTAAATTTATGCAACCGGTGCGCGCGGCAAACTCGCTTGGCCGCTCCTCTAATCAAGTTGTCAAGCGGCGTCTGTCGCCGACACATTTCTGGCAAATAAATTTCTGGCCAAAAAAAGCGAAAAAAAAATATAACGATTAATAATGGTCACGTTGCCGCGTGCAGGGACGAAACCCGTTCAATGTTAAGTTGAAGTGCAACAGCAGCAGAAAACGACTCGCGGTTATCTCTTCCAATGCGTTGCCCACTGTGCGTATACGTAATGCCGGCTTACGTTACGTAGCCGCCGACGCCGCCGCCGCCGCTGCAACTAAGAAAAAAACAAAACACTTTCACAGTCTCTGGCTAAGCACTGGGTTTATTTTGTAACTCACTTAATAATAAGAGAAAAAAAAGTGATTACCTCAGCGGCCTGCCAGCAATTAGTTAATGACCAAATATGTATGCCAAATAATGCAGCAGCAACAATCACAACAGCAACAAAACAAAAAAAAAAAACGAAACGAGCGTAGCAACAATTTAATTAACATACAATAAAACACTTGAATGCATATGAAAGTTGGCAACAATGCAACTCCCGGCTTCCAACTTTCAGCACCACATGCCGCGTGCCTCACAAGCCACCGCTGCCCCCGGCGCCTCTGCCGCAACTCAACTCCTGCTGCTTCTCCCTCCGTTGCCTCCATTCTCTCCGTTCCCTCTATCGAATTTAGTGCGCACCTTGTGGCCATAATCAAAAGAGTTATGAACGCGGTTAGCTTAATTGGGCAAAACTAGAGAGAGGCCAACAAAGAAATGCTGTGAAATATTTCTATGCATTAAATGCCAAAAATTCCAAATTAAAAATGCTTTAAAAACGGTTTAAAAAAAGGTTGAAAAGTGCAAAAATTTTGATACATAATCTAAACTGCGATTTATTTACAAAAATATATATATATATATAATCTGATAAGTAAACAAATTTGAGCTTGTGCTTTTTCTGCAAAGCTTTATCATGAATATTTCTGATGCATTTTAT
Organism: Drosophila lacertosa; assembly: GCA_004143845.1. Lineage (NCBI taxonomy): Eukaryota > Metazoa > Arthropoda > Insecta > Diptera > Drosophilidae > Drosophila > Drosophila lacertosa. The sequence continues at coordinate 135,359 of SCDZ01000429.1, read as the reverse complement.
TGCTGTTTATAAATGGATTGAAAGATTAATTAAACACATATGAATTTCTATAGTTTAATAAGTGCTCGTTTATATAAACTAAATTTTAAACATAGAAATATAATATATTTTATAGCCATTTCCATTTCCCAAAGACTTAACTGCTTTTCATTACTTTTTTTGCATTCTAAGCAATTAAAAACAATATATTTTTTTAAGTTTATATATTTATAGAAATATATTTTTATTCATTGGAAAGTGAACATTTGTATTGTTGTGTTTTATGCTTGGCAATTATACATATATCTAGCTATCAATCATTTATTGCAACGCGTGTATTCCAACAATTTATAAATCATTTCTCTGCAATAAAAGTGAATGCACGACAGAAAACAAAACAAAAAAAAAAAAACAAAACATTTATATATGTATTTTGATGCACTATAAAAAAAAACCCACTCATAAAAATGTAAAATGTATAAATATCGAGTAAAACTTGAGTTGTGGCTATTGTTGTTTTTATTGCACTCGCTTTTTTTGTTGTTGCTTTTGACCATTGCATAAACTGAAGACAATTCAAAGATAACGTTCGGCGGCGTGCGTGATACAAATTAAAGCTGCAACGGAATCAAATAATACAATAAATCAGTTTAAATATGCATGAGGCAAAAAAGAAAATGTGCAAAAACCAAGCAAAAAAAAAGAAGAAGTGAGAAATCAATATGCAATACATTTCCTTCCGTTTTGATCGCTTTTGTGTTTTGGCCAAAACGCATTTTGTGCATTTTGGATCATTGATAATTACTTAGACGCTTCCTGATGCTGATACGAAAATTGAAATACAAATGTTGCGATTATATTTTGTAAGCCCAAAAAGAAAAGAAACTAGTTTGTCGCCTACAATTGGCCCACAAAACTGTTTTGTGGGGCTGTTGACTTCAAAGGCGGCTCAAACTGTTGAATAAGTCCCAAAGCATAACCACTCAGATTAGCTGCGATATGAATGCTCCAATTTGCGCCTGGCGAGCGAACCCGGAAGATATGCAAACTATGCCGCAGCCGCAGTCAACGTTTATGTAGTCGAGTGTAAATTGAAGCCTTGTGATTGTTTGCTTTATGCTTTATTCGCATTCTTGTTGAACTACTCAAATGTTTGCCAGACCGAAAGAGTGAGAGTGTTCGGTGAGCGTGTGCGACGAGTAGATGCCCTGTAGTCTGGTTTCTCTCTTTATGGTTTGATCCTATTTAAACGCTTTTAAACAAATAGACACAGATATAAATATTTGTGTATTTTTGTATAAGCTCTTACACAAACAATAATATACCCCATCTTATCCAACTTGCCATAACTACAGGGTACACTAAAATTACTCATGACTTGGCTCTCAAAAGCTTTTACCTATGAAAAGTGAAAGATCTTTTGCCCGGCTCGCTTACCTAATGCTTATTAGTCGCTGAGGGGCGTGTCGGCAATGCTGGTGGCTAAGAAACTACGGCTACAGTGGGGCAGCCACAATTTGATACATATATTTCTGTCTGTTGCTTGTGCCACATTTTTTTTGTGTATGTGCTGGATTCGTTTTAAGCCTTCACTTGATTTAAATTCGGCAAATGCTCAAGGAATTCATGACGATTCGCCTCAATGATTCGCTGGTACCAGCTGCTTGCATTGTGGCTATCGCTGGTTAACGGTTTGGGCGTGGGCAATGTGGTGGTGCCGCTAGCCGCAGCTGCAACCACTTGTGGCGCCTTCTCATCGTTATTGGACTTGGCTTTGTTGTATTTGCTTAACGTTGCCAAAGTTGTTGTTCTTGTTGTTGTTGTTGTTGTTGCGATTAGCTCTTTTGCTGGCAACTCGAAGGGCACCACAGGCAAATCCTTGTCTATAAAGTGTTGCAATGTCGCGAAAGCTAAACTGCCATTGGGTTGGGCTATCAGCGGCGTCTTGCCATTGACTATGTCCAGCACCGCTGGCTGGAGCACATCCTGCGCCACATCGATGTGATGCAAGTCCAGGCCATGCTGCTGCTTCAGTTCGTTGGCCACCTCAACCTCCACCTGATCCACGCTCACATTGAGATGACTCTGCGGATCCCAGCTGACATTGACAGCTGGCTGCATTTGATGTTGCGCCTTTAACAGCTCGGGACGTTGTGTGGGCCAAATGGTCTCCACACGTTGATCGCCGGGGGCGTAGCTCTGCGAGTGCGCCAAGTAGCCGCCACTTTCGCCCACCTTGTAGCGCGTCACCTGAATCCGTTTGTCGGCCCGGACAAAGCCGTAGCTGCCCTCAATGCTGCCATTGAGGAAACGTCGCTCGTCCCGAAATTGTATATTCCCCGAGGGCGCATCCTGTACCTCATAGCCAAAGGCATACGTATTGGGACCTAAATTTAATTACTTCCTTGGTTAGTTATAGTTTTTATTTTGATTTTTATAACCTACCGTAAGGCTCGTGCAGAAAATAGTTGCTCGTTTTTTCGGCTGCTGTCTTCTTGTATGCTGCATTTTCAGCGTGCAACGGGCTGGCCAACGTGGCGTATACTTTTGCGATCAACAGCAGCAACAGCAACTGGAAGAGAAATCATCAATTAATGCATATCTTTGGGCGAGCTAACTTGGCTGAAAAGCTTTGAATGACTTTAAAGCCAAAAATGGGTAAAAAAATAAGATATTTGGCTGGGCTTTGAAATTTATAAAAGCTGGGAAATTTAAGCGTCTATTAAGTTTTATATAAAAGTTTAATATCATTAGTTTGTAATCTGCACATCCTTGTAAAGTTTATTATTATATTGCCTGGGTCCATAAAATATATAAAATATGCATATTCCTTATTAGCAATTCTTTTTGGGCCTCTTTAAAAGCTTTAAAGCAATCTCTTACTTGCAAAAGTATCTTGATGTAACTTGGCTTAAATATCATTTATATGTCTCCATACCGTATCGTAGAATCTTTTAGTTAAACAGTTTTTATATAAAATGGAAAAATTCTATTAACATTGGCCTACTATTTATTTATAATTTAAATAGGAATATTTTATTAAATAAAAGCATCATTGCATGACTTAGTATTAAAGTGTTTATCTTCTTCCTTTTGCTTTGGCATATTTACATCTTTTATATGGTAATATAAATATTTAAAAAATTTGCAAAAAAGAAAAGCCTGATTTAAACAGATTGAAGGCGATGTGCTTGACTTAGATTATGGGGCAGGATAGTTGCCTCTTTAAAGCTTGTTCAAAGAGTTAAACACTTAATTTATTTTATTAAGTAAACTGTCAAATAATTTATTCACAGACTTATATCTGTCGCGACAACTTTTACTATATTACAATATTTTAAACATATTGGTAATAAAATCAAATTTTCTATATATATTTCTACGCACTTACAAACAACCATATGCGAAACATTTTTGACAGAACTTCCATGCTGAATTTTAATGAGCTGCGAGTCACATTTGCTGGCCAACCAAATTCTTATCGTCTGCGTACTTTTCAATTTATAAATCAAGTATATCCGGCAAGTTGTGCGCACTTTCAGTGGCAAAATGAAACTGAGTGCCAGCCAAAGCATAATTCCGAGCCCAAAGAGCTCCGGGGCCCAATTAGAAAGACAGCGTTAGCATGCTAAATAAATTTCAACAAGCTCATACAAATTAATTTGGCGATAAGATGATCTAAGAAGGGCGAAAACAAATAATTATTACAATTTGACCTTTGCTGCTAGACAGCTTAAAAAAAGCTCTTAAGTAAGAATTGTAATCTTTATAAAGTTTTTTTTTTCAATTTGAGTTTTATTCATTTTTTTGTAGTTTTCTATTAATACATTTTTACAATTCGATAATAACGTTTTTTTGCAATGTCGTGTTTATAAAGAATTCTCTTTTATATATATAAAAAAAAAAAATAACTCTATGAACTTTTGAGCGTGAGAGACATGTGAGAGTTTTTTGTTTGTTTGTGTTTGTTTATTTTTTTTTTTTTTGTTCTACAGAGACAACATTGATGCAACAATGATTATTTTTTTTTTGTGATTTTTTTTTAACATTTATATACATATATATTGATATTATAATTAAGCGGCATAATTGTTTATAAATACAATACACACAAATTGTGAAGAATACTAAATGCAAAAATGAAACTAGATACAAAAGTGTCAGACTGAGTGAGTGGGTGAGTGTGAGATAGTAAAAGACAGAGCTTGATTTGAGCTGAGTTATGAGAGTGATAGAAGTGAGACAGAGATTGAGAGAGTGAGAAAGAGCGAGACAGTTGAGTGTGTGTTTTAGACAGACGAGTGAGTGAAAGAGAGTGCTTGAATTAACTTGAAGCGTAACTGAATAAATGAATTAAACGATCCCCCAAAAAACGCGCACGTTCCAAAGCCAATTTTGCTTTATGCTGCCCAGTGCTGGCCAAACTGTGCGTCCAACCGAAATGGCACAAAATGCTCCCCGTTGCTTAAATATTAAACAATCGAACAGAGCGGGCACGCTCCTGCTGACATGTGGGCGTGGCAGTTCTCCGGTTGGCGCCCGCACAGGCAAAGGCATCCCAAGTTCAGGCTAAAGAGAGTCGCATAAATATATATTACAAAAGTCGAGCGTAAGAAATGGAAAGTTAAAGAAACCAGTTCTTAGAGAGAGGTAGAGAAATAGCTGGGAGTTGTGAAAGTTCTTGGGGTTGCCTTTGCGTTGGGCGCGCAATGCTGTTTGTTGACCTTGGAACGTTGTGTGCTGCCAACGGGGCGGATGAAATATATAAAATTTATATACATTAATTGTCTCGTTGTCTGCTGTGATTTCTGCTGTTGTTGCTGTTGCTTCAGTTAACGCCTTTTATCAAACATTATCATTATTATCATCGATCACCGACATCGTTGTCCTCATCGTCACACTCAGAGTTATGATCAAGATCAAGTCATTATGCTTTTGCTTTGCTTTTGTTTTGTCGTTTTTTGTTATCGTTTTTTGTTTTTTTTTTCGTATTTCCTTCGTCCATGCCATGCCAGATCAGCCGGGTGCCGGGCGCCCACTAAGGTGCCCGTTTCTACTAAAACTTCTTAGCTACATTTTACTTACATACAATAAAAAAAATGTACATGCATTTTTGTGTTTTAAACGATTTTGTTTTTGTTCTTTTTTTTTTTTGTTGTTTCAATGGATCGGTTTTATCTGCCTGTTGTTCCTATATATTGTGGTTGCTGTGATTGTGGTGTGTGTGTGTGTGTGGAGTGAGAGCACCTTTATGACTCGACTGCTCGACAACGTATTTAATAGTGGTGCAGGAGCGGGGCATGTGCCAGAACGGGGGCGTGCACAACGGGCGCATGGGCGATGATCTTGGGCGCGGTCTTGTGGACGACGGCATTGAAGCCATGATGATCATCGGCGGTGTAGTCCACGGTGCGCACTGAGCCATCGGGCTCGACCAGCGAGTATTGGCCTGGGCAATGCAGCAAAATAAGTGCATAATTAATGTTAAGTCAAGTTTGTTGCCTAAGTCTTTTGTGGCACAACAAGTTTGTTGCCTAAGTCTTTTCTATTTTAATATTCTTTCATATGCATTGAGTTCGGCCCGCCCAACTTACCCTTCACAACATCACCATCACGCTCCTCAGCCTGAGACTTGATGTCGCCGGTACTGGGATCCTTGATGCCATAGTTGAAGGAGTATTTGGGATAGGCCACGGGCTCCGCATGCACAGCATGGGCCAGCACTGGCGCATGATGCACCTGCACCAGCGACGGGCCATAGTGACCCAGCTCAATGGGCACGGCCTGGGCGGCGACGAACAACAGAGCGATGGCAACAAAGTACTGTATGTGTGTTTAGGGATGTAGAAGAAGAGGCAGAAAATGAATCCTTGCTCAAAACACAACGGCTCGTATGCGTTATTTATTTATTTATTTATATTATTTTTTTTTTGCTGCGTACCTTCATGTTTCTTATTGAGCACAGACGACAACACACCAAACAAAAAAAGACGAAGGATTCGTTTGAAATCAAAAAACTGAAACTGAAACTGGCACAACTTTGTGTGTTTGTGGTATTTGATTTAAGCACGGCTAAGACGCTTTGGAGGACCGTTTGTAGCACGAAATCGTAAGCTGAACTGATGTCTGTAACGATGACCAAAAGTATTTATATACGCGCAGGCGCTGCCAGCTCGAGCTCCAAACCGACGCCGACGACGACGGCGACGTCAGCAACGAGTCGAGTCGAGTTCAGTTGCAGCTGCAGCGGACTGCGGTGCTGCAAGGGGCAAAAGCATAGACATCGAGTCATAGAGAGACCACGCATGTGCCGGCTGAGATCGCAGTTGCTGCTGCATTTGCTGTTGCTGTTGTTGTTGCAGTTGCAGTTGCAGTTGCTGGGTGCGGCAATTTGTTGGGCTTAGAAGGCGTTGCTAGCTTTGGTGACTTTGTTTTTCGGCAGCATTTTTTTTTTTACATGTATTTGTTAAGGACAGATAACGGAGCAATTGAAAGTGACACTTTGCTGTTGCTGTTGCTGTTGTTGTGAGTCTAAGCTGTTTATTTATTGATCGGTTGCGGTAACTGCGGCAGTTTTTAATAGCTGCTTACAGAGACTCTGGTCTCTGCCGATATTATTACCATATCTGTTGCACTCAACGGGCGACTTTATAATTACCACAATTCCGACAACAACAACAACAACAACAACACCAACAACATGCGTGTCGCAATTGACTGCACCACATTTTTGTCGCCGTAGAACTTTTGTGTGTGCGTGAGTTTGTGGAATTTCGTTGTTGGCAAATGCTCACATATATATATATATATATATATATATATATTTTTTTTTTTACTATTTTGGTAACGCATATCAAGAAAAGCCGCTCGTTTTTCAATCAACATCGACTGTGGCACATGGCAATTTCAATTTGTTGCCATGAGCGCCATCAAAATCAGTTTCGCGTCAAGTTTCTAATATTTATGGTAATTTTTTTTAGCATGTACAAATTTTTCAAGATTTTAATGTGACACAAAATAGTAAAAAGACAACGATTTATATGAAAAATTATATGTGCATAAACATACATTACATATGTATTAATTATAAATATATAATATTTTTTTTGTAAGCTTATTTTAGCTGCCAAATTAAACAAGGTATTTAACTAGAGTTTTAACAATGGTGAAAACAGCATAAATCATATTTTCTATGCGTCTTCTTTTTCGTTAAATTTAAACATTTTTATAAAGAGAATAGAACTTATGGGAACTTTTCATTCTCATTACATTCCATTTGTTCCATAAAAAAATCATAATATATTCAGTTTCAATAATATAATGACAGTTACAGGGTATTAACCAGTCGATCTCTCTTATTTTAGTAACTACTTCGCAGCTACTTGTTTTGTTTTAAAATTCCATAAGCTGTTAAAACTTTGCCGCAATAAAATGTAATTATAATAATTATAAATTTGAATTAAGCGTATAAGCTGACAACAAAATAAGTTGTGGCATGCATCGTATTAAAGGCTAAGTTGCCGTATCAATCCGATATATCGCATATAGATAAAACGCTTGCCCAATTCGTGGCCACATGGGGCGTTAAATTTTCTATGCCCGAGTTGTCAAATTTTGGACACGTAGACTTTAAATTTCTTGCGACGCCCACGCAGGCAGCCTTTGCTGCGGCAAGCTGTGAGTGTGCAACAAGCAGCAAACAACGACAACAAAATGTTCTTGCATGACATATCAGAAAATTATTATTATAACTTGTAGCCAAAAAAACAAAAAAAAAAAAAAATGCACACAAGTGGCCAAGACAAAGAGGAGGCAGAGACAAAGAGGCGGCCACATGTGGCAGCAACGATGGGAAAAATAAACGGTTATTTGTTTGTCGTTTGCAGTCGTCGCACGAAACAAAGGTGCAAACAGACTAAAATATACTTAAAGATCATTTGCGGCTGGGAAGGCCCGCAAAACGAAACGAAAACAGAATCGACTTACATAAAAATGACTTTAAAGGCGACACATTTACAAGGCGCACCAAAAAAACACAACTTGAAACAATTGTGGGCAAAGAAAATGCAAACAACAACAACTAAAACTACAACAACAACAATGCAGCTGAGGCAGCCACAGGCTGGCAAACAAGTTGGCCGCGTCACGATCGCGATCGCACTTTGACAGGGCAGCAAAGAGGGGCCAAAGGGGGGAGGGGGGAATCTTTGTAAAGGGGGATTGTTGGAGCCTTTTGCTTGGAGCTTAGTTGGTTAGTTGGTCAGCCAGCAAGCCCGAACACGCTTTGTCTTTGTTGCGATTGATTGCGCAACTAAATGCGGCACAGTTTGAGAGCCATTGCAAAGGCAGCTGGCATTGCTGGGTTCGTTTTTTTTTTTGCGGGGGCGCAATTCGTTGTCGCTGCGTTAATTGCTGCAGTTGTTATTGTCTTTCACTCGCCCTCTCCGGCACCTGCGCAACTGTCGACGCATGCCACAAAAATGCAGCCGCTGCAATTGTAAATGCGAAATCGCAACTCCAAATCGTTGCCTCAATCTCAATCTTTGCGCCCAATCGTCAATCGATCTACACAAAACTCGCAGCTCGCAAAACTGTCGCTCGCTAAGTAGAACAAAGTTTTAATCTTGATTTATGCGCCACATGCAAATATTTGGACAATGGTTTGTCTACTTCTTTTTTCTATTTTTTTTTTTTGCCAGCGGTTTCTCTTGAACATTTAAACGCACTTTGCATTGATTTGATTTTTCTTTTGATTTTAATGACTTGTCAGTTGTGCATTGGCATTGATTTATGTTCGGTCAGTTTTAGAAAGGCCGCTAAGCCGCCATCAAAGTCTCAATCCAAATGTAACTTAAGCTCAGTAACAAATAAAAGTCTTTGTTGCTTTGCACTACGCTGCGTATACGTAATCTGTCAAAGTGGCATTTCCGGCCAAAAGCTGCGGCATCTGCTGCTGCTGCTTCCCATTGTCTGAGCCATGCTTCCTATGCGTATGCATTTCATTTCCCAATTGAAATATAAAACGTGGCGAGCAATAAAAAAAAATATTTATTACGCATACGCAACGTGGACTCAAAAGAGCATTTTTTTTAGTTAGTTATATAATTTGAATATAATTAGCGGATATTTGGGACACAAAAAAAAAGGTTTACTTCAAGCGAGAGTGCCTGACTAGGAGATGCCCTGTAAAAATTTTCTTAAATTCCTTTAAATTTTTGAATTTCTATACAGCTGCATCGATGGCTAATTAAAACATTGTCGCTGGCATTCTTGCACGTCCCAGCCAGACGCATACTGTCCACTTTTGGCGCTGGCCCGTCATTCTAAGCGGCACGCCATAAATCTTTGCCACAGTTGCGGCATCTAAGCGACGGCTCTGGGGATGCTATTAGCGAGACGAGTAACTAAACCACAAAAAATATAATATAAGGCGCCTGTCAATTAGGCACACACGAAGCCCAGCCAAATGCCAAACGGCTGCCAGACCAAATTGTGTGTCGCCAACTCAATTGTGAGATTAACCAACTGCATTTGGTCACGCCGTCCGCATTGATCGCGGCTCCTCAACCTGGTCCACTTTGGTTAGCGCCATTTCGGCATCATTACCGCATCGTCGTCTGCCGTCTGCAAAATGGCCCCAAAAAGTCGTTTGATCCAATTTCGTTTATTGCGATTGCAGCTGCCCCGCATTTTGGCCGCTTTCCCCGCTGTCGTTTTGATTTTCGCACATTTAATGCGATTTTGCGCATTTGCGCGTATGAATTAAGCGAGTGACGAAATGGACTCGCTGTCTCGCCGGCCTGTCAGTTGGCAGCCAAGTGGAGCAAGCAGCTAGCAGCACACACGCCAACAGATTTCTGCGGTTTCATGTGACTCGGCAAGAAAATCGTTGCCTGGTTGAGCCAATTGCCAATTGCTGCGCCTGATTGATTCCGATCGAACGCAACGGCAACGCACACGCTTCACTGCAGCAGCAGCAGCAGCAACAGCAGCAGCAGCAACAGCAGCAGCAGTTGTTGGATTACGCAAAGCTGTTCGCAGCAGCAACAATCAATAGACACATATTTCAATTAGCTTTTGCTTTAGATTTGTTTTTCTTTTTTTTAAATATATTTTTTTGATGCTTATGTAAGGCATATTTTATTAATACCATTAAATACCAAAATTTATTAAACAACTAAATTGCACAGTGAGCAGAAAAGCATTCAAAGCAGGCAGTTACATTTTGTTAAAGTAGTTTTTCTTTTGGCATATCACAAAGTTTAATAATAAAAAAAAAATTCTTTAGCAATTCAATTTAAACGCACTTCAACTTTCTTTAGTATGTTGTTTAGTATTTTGGGTATATCACAATGATTATTCAAAAAAAAAAAAAAAACTTAATTTATGTCTAAAAATATGTTTGACAATCGTTTTTAAACGTGAAATAATATACCAATAAATGATAGTTTGTGGTATTTAAATGCAGCTAATACTCCTCGCTGCTGTCACTTTCGCCCCGCGGCTGACTGTGCGCATTCGCATCCTCGTAGCCCTCCTCGCTGCTGCCCTCGTATTCCTCATGATCGCCGCCTTCGTTCTCAGACTCACCTTCGCCGCCGCCGTCTTCTTCGTCATAGTTCTCATGCACCTTATATTGCTCGGGTGCCCTTTGCGGGGCAGCTGCCTCATGCGGCGGCGGCGCCTCCTCCTCTCCACCCCCTTCGTAGTCCTGCTCTTCGTGCGGCTGCGTCTGCTTCCCCTCATTGGGAGCACCAGCCTCATCCTCATCGTCCTGCACCTCGTTGTGCTGTTCGTGCTCCACTTGCTGCTCCACGGCGACACCGCCGCTCTCGCTGCCATGTCCGTGCAGTGTGGCCACGCCATTTGTGATCACCTCCGCCTGAAAACCGTTCTCATCGTCCGCTGTGTATTTGACCACGCGCAGGGTGCCATCAGGATCGACAACGCTGTCGTTGATAATGAATGATGAATGATGATGTAGTCGTAATTAGTCTCCATTACCTACCTGTAAACGCCGCGTACTTCGTCGCCGTTGCGCGTCTCTTTGCGATTCTGCAGCACGCGCGTCTGCCCGTCCTCGATGCCGTACGCAAAGCTATATTCGGGCCGGGCCACGTAGTCGGCGTGCGTGCCGCCGCCGTAGGCGTCGGGCACTCTGACCAGCCGCTCTGGTCCCGCGACCGGACCCTCGAATCGTGTATAGGAATAGCCGACGGCGGCACAGCCGCCAAATGTGCTGAACAGCGTCAGCGTGAGCAGAAGTAACGGCACTCCGATAATAAACAGTTGCCGCTTGACGCGTGCCGTCTCGGACGTAATGCGGAAGCACAAACAACAAGTTGCAAGTGTTGTTGTTGTTGTTGTTGCTGTTGCTGTTGTTGCTGTTATGCGTTGTCGCTGCTTCTTCATAATTGCTGCTGTTTGTGTTGATTGATTTTCAATGTTTTTTTTTATTGGTTGTTGTTTCAATTTTTTAATCCTCGCCAACGTTTGTGTTTCTCTATTGGGCAAATCTGGCCAAATACTAAGCGTGAAATGTTGCACTTCTCGGTTATTTATATGTTCCAGAGTCGGCTAGGCTAGGGAAAGGTTTCGGGCTACCACAAAAACATTTTGCATATTTCCGCACAAATTATGCGCTTCAATGGCCACCGCAAATCAAGTGGAACTGGCCAAGAGCGTCGCTTGATGCGGTCGAGCCTCATTTTGGGACAGCAAAATCTGCATTTCCTAAAAATGACAAAAGTGACGTCACATGGAAATATTTATATATATAAATAAATTATTAAAGTAACTAATTAAATAGCAGTTGATTTTATGGTCATCTTTAAACACTTAACTAAGCCAGTGAATGTTACATTATTATTAAAGCTTTTGCCTGTCACATGGTTATATTTATATACATATATTAATAATAATTTCTATATAAATAAAATATTCAAGTAACTAATTAAATAGTATTTGACTTTATGGTCATCTTTAAACCCTTCACTGAATGTTGAATTATTGTTAGAGTTTTTGACTTTATTTAAATTGACAAAAATGACGTCACATGGTAATATTTATATATATTAATAATAATTTATATATAAATATAATATTCATTTATTTTATAATAATCTTTGTACCCATAAATGTACCATACCAAAAAATAATTTATTATTTTTAAATTATTTTTTATTTTAAATTAAGAAAGCTTTTTTTTTTTAATAATTTTCTTGAGCTATTCTTTTTACCTAACTTTTCTTTTAACGGAAGTAAAGTAAACGATATATGAAAACTAAGTTTTGATCAATGCGAATTTTGAATCTCAATTAATTGCCAACCTGTTTGCCCACTTTTGTTTGCTCATCATAATTTAAAGTCTTGTTGACCAATTTGACCACAGGCGCAGGCACACCTGTCCACACACACACACACAAACACACGCACACATTGGCAGGCGCATCATCAAATAATCGGCGTTAAACATGGAAATCGCTTTAAGTGCGTTCAGCTGATTAGTCGCAGTTGCAGTTAAAATTGCAGCAGCCGCAGCCGCAGTTGCAGTTGCTGTTGCAGTTGCAGTCGCAGCCAAAACGAGTGGAGGCGATGCTTATAATAATAATGCCTGCTTAAAGATCGAACAGTTCGAGTCATGATAACCCGGCGAAAAGACGCAGCTGCAATTTTTTTTTTTTTTTTGTTGGCTATTCGTTGCTGTTGTTGCAGCTTTGACCTTTTTGTTGTGTGAGGGTTCCGCCAAAGAAATATGGCTATTATTTTGACTGCTTCTAATTTATAAGCAGACGGCGCATTGTTGTTGTTGCTGCCGTTTGCTGCGACTGTTGTTTGGCATGAAAAATGCATATATCATTGGCCCCTGGTACTTAACTGCGGTTTGTTTGGGCTTTAGCTAAAATAAAAACTCGCGCGCGCACAGTAGCCGCTCAGGCGGCAGTCGCCAGTCGGCAGTCAGAGGCGCGGGTAACGGCATCGTGGGAAAACGTTGCTGTTGCTGTTGTTGTTGCTGTTGTTGCTGTTGGGGACGAGGCGCTTAATTACCCATTACACAAATGCCGCTTGACAGCCTCAAGAATCGCTCATTGCGAATTCGCAGCTTTTTGTGTTGGCTATTAACGCCACGTCTCACGTGTAGTTGTAATTAAGAGGCTGGCCTCAGTTCGTTGCCTAAGTCTTTCGTTTTGCCCTTTAGCGGCCGCGGCACGCAATCGAATGAGCCAAATGTGCCATTGCATTATGACTTATGTTGCTGTTGCTGTTGATGTTGATGTTGCTGTTGATGTTGATGTTGCTGTTGATCCATGTTGCAATGCAAATCGTTGTCATTGCTGCAACTGGCGACTGAGGGACAAGCAAGAAATGCAATCAAAGTCTATTAAAAGCAAAACTAAGCCACATGCCAACAAATCATGTTGCTGACCAAAAATGTGCCGCAGACACAAAGCCTAAATAGTCGCCAGACAGTCCAGAGGTGTTGGACCTGGGCTGGCTTGCCAGGTGGGGGAGGGGGATGGGGTAACAATCTGCCTGGCAGATTTCTTTGGCTGCAATAAATTGCATTTACTGTTGAAGCCATGCTGTGCTCTGTTTCTATTTTTGCGATTATGTAAGCCAACAACGTTCCAGCTAACAGCTAACAGCTCACATCTCGCAGTGCCCAGTTTCCAGTTCCAGTTAGTCGGCTCTCCTCCTCATCCAACTCCCCTCCCTTCCCCTCTCCATCATTTCTTATGCGCCACTTTTCACTGCTCAGTGCTCTGGTTTGTCGCTGGCATTTGATTTCGTTTTCATTTGCCTCGTCAGCCTGGTCAGCTCCAGTGCTCCAACTCGCGATTGCAACAGCTTCGAATAACAAACAACAAACGGAGACAGACGCACACACACACGCACACACACACACACACTTGCACACACACTCACTTTCACACACACGCTTTTAATGCAAATGAAATTGAAAGCGTTTCCATTTGCCGCTTTGCAAGTGTTCTATTAAAAAAAACAGTTTTTAAATTATACAAAAATAGTTTTTAATTGTTTTATGTTTAGTTTTTAATTGTTCACTAAATCTTTTCGGCTAATCAAAGTTCAGCTTAGCTTGACTTCTTTTGGCCAATTGCGGTCAAGGTTCTTGGCAGTGTTTCAAGAGCTTTTATTACTCGTTTATGCCTTAAGCAGCAGCTTAAATTAAATGGTGTGTTTAACTGTTAGTTAGGCAAGTCGTTTTAAGTTAACGGTTAAAGTGCTTCTCAGTTTTTGTTAGTCCGTGCTTCGATTGCTGCGACTGTTTTTAGTTTGGATTGAAAAACTACACAAAAACCTGCAAGCTCCTAAAATATTTTCCAGTTAGCAGATAAATGTTTACATACATATATTTGTTTTCCCAAAGGAACAATTTTAGAATCATATTTTTCTGTAGTTGAAAATCTAAATGTGAGCTGGTATATTTTTATTTTTGTTGCTTTCTTGGCATTTAAATCAAAACATTTTTTTTGAGTGTTGTAAAGAAATATATTTTATTTTTTTTTATATATAAATTTATTCTTATTTATATATAAATTTACTCTATTCAGATTTTAACTATTATTTAATTTGTATTTTAACAAGGCAGTAATAATAACGTTTATCACAAATATTGCATAACGCTGTACTTAAGACAAGTATTATATGTAAACTTTATTAAAAATTAGATGCATATAAAATAATTAATAAATAAGAAAGCCTCACTCGAACTAAAAGCAGGGTTCATTGATGAGAAGAATCAAGAGCATAAACAAAATCGTGGCACTAACAATTATTTTTGAACTTGTAGCAATATTTTAAAAATTTTTTTAAAGCATTAATTATATGTCATATACATAAGTATTTATTAGACAGCATATTGATAAAGCGCAGTTTCAGAATCACGCTTTGAGCACAATATTACGGCATATCGAATGCATCTAATGGCAATTTTTCGGGCTGCGCAACATGCGTAACTCATGTCACATTGGCTAGCGTGACCGTGCAGATACTTGCCGCATGTTGCAAACAGCAGCAGCAACGGCAACAGCAGCAGCAGCAACAGCTGTCAGCTGGCTAGAAGCGTTTTTTATAGCATGTTACAATGTGCGAAAACAAATGCGCTTATTTCAGTTTTGACAATGCACAAAATGCGTGTCACATAAATTGACGCAATGCGAAACGGGCAGCACTATCAAGTGCACCTACACACACACACACACACAGACACACGCATACACAGCTGCCAGCGAGCGGTGTAGAGGTGCCAATTAAAGCCACACTGCCAGGCCAAAATGAAACGGAGCTGGTCAAAAGCTTGAGATTCAAAGTGATTCGAATCGATTCTTGGCGGTTTGTTTTTTATGCACCTTTGACATGCAAGCCGAAGGGGCGGCGGGTTCCAAGCGCAGACTCGGCACAGTTTACACGAAACAACAACAACAACAACAACAACAAGAAAATGCAGTTGCATTTTTGTGTATTTATTTAGTGCAAAAATTACGAAATTTGTCGTCTGACAAAAAAAAAAAAAAAAAGAAACGTTATAAATTAAATTTACAATTTTGGTGCTCATTAAATGTTGAGCGGGCAAATGTTTGTTGTCCGCTTTTGGGCCAGAAATAAGAACAACGCTTTGGGAAAATAACCAAAAAAAAAAAAAATGCCTTTAATTGTTGTCAATTTGGGGCCGCGTTTTTGGGGGCTTTGTTGTTTGGCCGTTAAATTTTCTCGCGATTGTCACAAATTGAATAATGTCTCAATTGAACGACAAGCGGCAAAAGCAACAACAACCAAAACAACATTGTTTGCAGTTGTTTGCACAGTTCACAGTTAGCGTTAGTTAATTACGTGCTAAGAAAAAAATGAAATAAAATAAAATAAAAGACACAACTAGGCTTTTATTTAAGGCAATGCGGTTATATAAAAAGAGATATGTGTTTGCTCCGATATCCTGGCAGCTGTGTAAAGCTTGGCGCTACAAAGTGAAAGGCAAACATGCAACGCCCACTTGCCACCAAACTATATACACACACACATACATGCACACACACACACATATATATATGTGTGTATATATAGCTCAGCATAACTTGATTTTTATATAATTGCGACTATTTTTTGACTAATTTGCCTGCTAAAGACGCCAAAAAAATGCTAAATTAATGCAAAAACACAGCCTACCAACTAACTGAACTAACTCAACTAGCTGAACTAACTTTAGTTAAACGCAACTCAGTCGAACCGGTAGCTATTTGCCAGTCATAGAGTCGGGCCTGCGGCTAGCTGGCAGTCGCACCACTGACCAACATATGCCACAAACAACAACAACAACAACAAACAACAAACAACAAACAACAGCAACAGCAACCGGCTGTCAGCTGAAAGATCGATACAAATATGGGTCACAATCGTGCACGTAGACAACTGATAATCTATGCCGGCAAATGCAATTTTAATTGCCAATCATCAAGGGGCCAAAACAGCTACCGGTTGTATAAGTAGGTGCCAGAAATGTTTAGTTTGATTTTGGTAGCCTATCTAAGGCTGATAAATACTAATGCATAGGTTTTACGCTTTTCAATTATATTTTGCATCTGAAAGATATCTGACGAACATAGTTTTCCAAAGCTTCATAAAAGATAAATTCGCATAGCAATAATATTTTTAAGCTGTTAATAACTATGAATGTTCTGAACAAGATCAAATACATGACAAGAACAATATGACTTCCAAGCTACCTAAAAAATCAGCACAACTCAATTTGCCCCACAAATATCTTCAATTATCAAAGAATCTAATAAAAGCTGCACCTAAGAAAAAAAAAAAAGCGCAACGATTATGCGTAAAAATTGCTTAAAGAACCAGCCCCACATCTGTTGCCGCCCACGCCATATAATATATATGGTAATCCAGTGTTATTTACATATAAACGCCGAATCGATTATAATGTTCAATAACTAATTTGCGGCTGCATTGGCATGCAAATGGCAAGCAAAAAAAAGAATTACCTGCAAGGACAGAGGCGTCATCTTTAAATATATGTGAATTAGAAAAATCAGATGCGATTTCAATCGAGCAATCAAATAGGCAAACAGATCGTTAATAAACCAACAATTAACAAGTTTACTTATATGTGCAGTTAGCGGCAACGAAGAACAAATAATTGGCGTTGATTAAACTGCGCCAAAAGCTACAGTTAATTGACATTTAAGGCAATTCATTACTTAACGTTTTGGCAAAAGCAGAGATAAAATAAAACATTTGCGATTTAATAACGTCTGCGGGGGCTGTTCGATTTTGGGCACAGCTGTCTTTAAATACCAACTGAATACGGCCAAAAGGCATTGCTAATTGCATCGACGACTGCCAGCAACAGTTGTTTTTTCGTGGAAATTCAGTTTTCACATGCTCGACTTTAGTTTTCTGGCCGTTTTTGTATCCACAAAAATTTACATACGTTCGAGTTTGCGGCGCCACAATTCTCAGGCTGCATTGGACATTGGGGCACTTGTTTTTAGCAGCAATTAATGTTACCTGCAGACGGGCTGCATAAATCAGCCTAATTGCTATATTTAAATTCTAAATTTGGAGTTTTTTCTGCCAAAAAAGCGCACGCTTGTCGTGCATTCAACTATCTGACCCGACATGCTTAGGAAAAAAAAACATTTGCTTCTATGGTTTTTTTGCATTTAATACATGCATACTTTAAGTTTTGCTGGTAACCAACAGGTGGTCTGGTTTTTTAAATTTGTATATGTTCTTTTTCTCATTTGCGTAGTTGTTTTTTAATGTAATTTTACTTAAGTCTCACCTACTTTTGATTTTCTATTTTAAACTGCGCGCGCACATTTTCCGATAGGCTGTTATCGCTGCTAGTGTTGAGCAGCGTACGCGCACTCAGTCGCCACAAAAACCAAAACAAGCAGCTAACACTGCTAAGATAAATAAAAATATAGCAATGTAAAATATATATATGAAATATAGTTTTAATATTTTTAAATACCTCTTAAAATATTTGTAGTCAAAAAAACTTAAAATTAATGTTTTGATTGTACTTAATATACAATATAGATAAGTATAAATCTCTCTTCCATAGCTGCATACAATCCTTGAAACTATCGATATATTGATGAACGGCATTTATCGCACCACAAGCGGGCACACAAATTGCAAAACAATTTGTTTACACTGAAGCAAGATGCTTTTGTCAAAAAATAGCGACATATCTAAACAAAATGATGAGAATAATGAAATCAAAAAGGAGCTGTCCAGCAAAGGAACATCCAGCGATGCAATGGAAACGGATGAAGCCAGCACAACGGCCAATACAAAGCTGGACTCACACTACGACGCGGACAGTGAAATGAACGAATCCGCGTCCGAAGATGCGACGCCAAAGGAGGACACGCGATCCGACGATGATGTGTCCACAGTGGCTGCATCGACAAAACATGTCACAAGTGGACTCATATCCAAGCAGAATTTAAAGTGGAACATACGTGTGATCATCTCCAATTTGTATATGAAGAGCGAAGATCGCTTGCCCAGCGCTCGGGTGCCCAAATGCCTGCACAATACAAGCCAGTGCGTCAGCAAGCATCGCTGCGCCATGCTGCCCGACGCCCCCGACATCTCCGTAGCCCAGGAACTGCGCAACAATTTGTATAGTCAGCACTATGAGACTTATCTGGATATGCTGGAAACGATGGCGCTGCAATCTGTGTACCCCGATGAGGCGGTTTTCGATCGACTCTTCGATATGGTTATGGTGAGTCAGACAGCAAATGGTTAGAAATAAGCACTATAATGTTATGTATATATAAACAAACGTTGTTCTCCTTCAGATACTTACCACGAAAAGTCTCACCATCGATGAGCTGCAAAGCAGATACAAAAATGTGATACGCATTTATTATTTGCTGGTCGATGCATTTCCACCTTGCTGGACAGCGTTGCGTCCCTATTATCTTAACTTCCTGGGCGTTAACAATGCCACCGATAAGAATCCACAAAAGTTGCAGTTACTTTTGGATTTGCTCGAGGATTGCATGGACAAGTGCAGCGAAACCGAGCTGAGCACGGCCACCGACTACTACGAGCAGTTTGTTCACGATTATGCCGAGGAGGAGAACTCACACTTGTCCGCTGAGGAGGTGTTCCTGCGGCACGTGCAGGACTATGACTGGCAGAGCGGGAAACAGTGGGTGGATGAGTTTACAAAAATGTCGCCCGCGGTGCGTTTGGCGCGTCTCTTCGATGCGCTGGACATGATATGCTGGGTGCTGGAGCGCGAGTTTATGGCCTGGCTGGATCACAATCGGCTGCAGCAAACCGAACCAGAAATCTTTCAAGAGGATACCAAACCCTTTGTGCTCGTTGTGTTCGGCATGACGGAAAGCCTGCGGATAACGAGAATAACACGTCAGCTGCTGCGCTTGTACAGCCGGGCGGCAGCCAAATCCCTCTTTTCAGATCGGCTCAGTATACTGGAGGTATTTATATACACTTTGTGCATATTAACTTTTAATTAATAGCACTTTTCTGGACCATTTAGCGCCTTGTATCGCTCATCATGGAGGCCAGCAACACAGCTGAGCTGGAGTACATAAATGCCTCGCTGATCTATCCAAATTTGGGCATACAGACTCGTCGCCTTATTAATGAGCTCTTCAGGGTGTTCAAAACGGAAAATCCTTCATATGTTAGCACGTATATTAACACAATTCCTTGTTTTAGTCAGCCCTATGTACGCTACGAATTTGCTGATCATTTTCTGCAGCTTTTCTATTGCTCCAAAGCTACCTTTGGGCCGGAGAAGGTGTGCGACGAGCTAAAGGCCAAGCGTTGGCTCAAATATAAGCCGAGCAGTTCCATCGAGGAGTCGGACAATGAGCACCTGTCTCGTGAGGATTATCTCAAAATATTGCTTCAAGCATTGCAAGATTATTGCCAGTGGTTCAATTTGCAAGCATGCTGGAAGTATATAAAGACCAAGGTGCCGGTGCAGCAGCTGCAGGCGCGGACGAACAGTCCGCTGGCCACGCCCGTAGGCGTTGTCACCGGCGATGTGGGTAAAATATTTATGCTCGACGAGATGCAAAAGGAAGCGCACACCTGGCAGCAGCGCATCAACTCAAAGGTTATTCTGTCCAGGCCCAAGGTAAATCTGCCTGTGGCCAGAATTAGCGTCAGCACAATGGCGGAACGCTATGGCAACGATATACGGCAGGTGCGGTATTTGCGTCGCCTGTTGCTGGAGGTGAAACGTTTCGAGAATGTGGTGGATTGGTTGGACTATGTAAATGATTTCCTGGGCGAAGATGAGCCGCCAGCTTCGCCGGAATTATAGTGCGAATCGAATGGGTGCGCAATTGAAAGTGATAACTGTAAAATAAAGGTATTTAATAAATATATAAATAAGCAGGAAAATGTAAAAGAAATGTTGCATAAAACATATTTATCGAAAAATACTCGTTTCATTTGTGGACACACTGGAATTATGAATAAATTGAACAATTTAAGGATACAAATAATTCCAAATATATTCAAAAATGTTGAAAGCCGCCAAGCCAAGCCGTAAGCGCAAATTGAGTAACATAAGCGCAATATGAGCAAGCGTTAACGCAAACCGAGCAACGCAAAACAATTTTCCTACGCTTAACAGAAAAAGACTGCACCACTTAACATTAACATTCCAGGATATTATCCTGTCTGTCACACACAAAAAAGAAGAATAAGAAAAATACTTTTAGTTGATTTTAGAAGCACAACCCTGTCGCCAGTATCAAGGAGCAGCAGGAGCAGCCAATGCTTAACGTCGCGACAAAAACGCAAAATTAACCAAAAATTAACGCACAAATAAAACTGTAAAATCCAAATTGTACGTGAAACAACAACAGCAACAACAACAGTAACAACAACAGTCAAAATGTGCCGTGCAATATAGTGTAACAGTAGCAACAGCAAAAACAACAACAACAACGAAGCACAGTGGTTAAATAAAAAAGAAAATATAGCAAACGCAACAGCGAAAAGAAAAGAAAGCGCAATCAAAATGTCGACAACTGTGGAACAGGTGAGCGTTAAATAAAGAAAAGCCAGCGGCAAAACTTAAAACTTTATGTAATTTTTTTTGGCCATTTAAAGAGTTCGCAATTGTTGCGGCATTTTTAAACAACAGTTATTGCCGACAACTGCGTAACATTCAGTGTCAGTGTCTGCCAGGCGGCTGACTGTCTGATTGTCTGTCGGTCTGTTTGTCTGTGTATGTGTGCGTAGGTGTAGCCAGCCTGCGCTCTACTCTCTTCCGCACACACACTTGCTCTATGGGTGTGTGTGTGTGTGAGTGTGTGTATTGGCATGTGCTGACTGTTTTGCATTGCCATGCCAACGGCGACGCTGGCACTTCCTGTTCGACTGTTATTGCCTCGATTTGACAGTAAAATTCGATTAATTTCTAATCTGTACATCAGCTTGACAAGTGCCACAACCAGAAACAGAAACAGAAACAGACTCAGTCGCTGACTTGATACGCATACAGCGACAAATATAAATAGCTGCCATTTTGTCAGTGGATTGAAATTGACAAACACACACACTAACGTAAGCACTCACACGCACATTAACACACACACACACACACACTCTCACGTACATATCCCGTACGCGACATTGCATGCAAATTTCGTTTGCATATATACACCTCAGTTCAAGCGTGCGTTTTGCCTGTCTGTGATTTGACATTTCGTTGCAGGCGTTACAACAACAACAACAACAACAACAACAACATTAATACTATCTCCCACACCCGCCCTTCAGCTGTTGGCTGTTGGCAAAAACCGGTTGGCCCATTTAAGTTAACTGAAATTGCATTCGGCGCACAAGTTTTCACTTTGTGCAGCTCACATTTTCTAATTGTAGCTTAATTTTATGTAAATTATGCGGCATATTCATTTACTTATTCTTCACCTTATTTCTTGTCTGCTGCGTTTCGTTGACGCGCCTTCAAAGTCACAAAAATAAGATGAAAACGGGAAGGAAGACTTCACAGTGGATTGTCGAAGCTTAAATACTCTTTAGGATATAGGGAATTTGTTGTTATTAATATAGTTATCTTTTCTGTTAAAGCTCTTCATACAAAAACTGACTGAGTGTTCTTAGTAACTAAGCAATATAGAGGTTTTATGCTTTCGATTTTCAAAATAACCAAGTTTTGTTAAAATATCGTGGAAAACTAAATACTTGATCATATAACTAGCTATAACCATCCGATAATGATAATACTAACTCTGACATGTGTTAACTAGCAACAAGAGAAAGGACACATGTAAAGTAATATGCTGCTAGAAAGACCATTAAGATTTGTCTGACTATTGCAGTCGTAGACAAACAATAAATGGAAATACCCTTGGCAAGGGTATCAGAAAAGAAGAACAACTTTTGTTGCATATTTCAGGCGCGCGTGTAGCGCGAGTCATTACGTTTTATAGACTTTATAAGAAGTTCGTTGATGCAGTTTGGTCAAAAGTTTTCGCCGTGCTGCGTTGCCAGGTGACTGCTCAACATACGCACATACATACATACATACGAATGTATTAAAATATATAAAAGTATATACTTACAAGTTGTCATGTGTGTGTGTAAAAGAGAAAGAAAGGCAACTTTGTGCTCGCAGATTAAAGTTGCGCGAAAAGAAAAACATTTTCAAGCGTTTATGGCTACGCTGTGTTATCCTGGCATTAAATGTGTTTCTTTTCTTATGGTGTTTTCCCCTCGGTTTATTGGAAGTAAACCGAAAAAACAACAAACTGGCGTCAAAATGACTTGGAATTTAAATTTAAGCACATGCCATCAAATTGCTTATAGTTGCTGGCCATGAGCAAACTCAAAAGTGAATATGTGAAATAATTTATAGAACAGGCACATAAATTTTGCTATGCCTTAAAAACATATTTAATTATCTTATAGTTTAAGCTGCGCAAAAATAAATTGTTATCCACGGAGAGCTTAAGTACTTCACAACTTTATGAAGTTTTCAAATTAAATTGAGCTATGCTTTAGAAAATACTTGACATTCTTTTATGGCCACTTGTTTTAATCAAAACTTTTGCAGTCTCTTTCCATTCATATTCATTAATGTATCATACTCGAAAAAATGTTCACTTAAACATGCCCAAAAAAGTATGCTATGCATATTTGTGTAAAATTTAATTGAAGTGTTATTTGTTTTATGTTTCTAGTCTCGCAAAGGGTGCTTTATTATTATATTAAAGTGTGCTAATTGAAGAATGTCTCTTTCGTTAAATAGTAAATAATTAAATATTTCTGCTTGTTTCTATGGGTTGTAGTCTCTTAGTTTTAAATGTATCTTAATGAAAATAAGCACTGATCATTCTTTTAAAATAAGAGTCCCTTGGATCGGTTGCTTGTTACTTGTTTCTCTAGATATTTTGATCAGACTTCGCAATTAAAGAAGTTAATTGTCTGTTGCATTGTTAAATCAAAGCAACATATTCATATATCCATTAGCTTTATCCCAAGTTAAGTATTTAAATCTTATTTGAATTAAAGTTAGCTGGAATAGATATCCTTGCAAATCATTTTGCTTTCGAGTTTTATTGTATTTTATTAGTTCATTCTACGCCAATGCATAGCTAAATAAGATTTTTATGGGAACCCCCGATGAATTATAGACATAATGTATTATGTATAACATATAGCACCCCGATTTGTAACGGTGCATGGGCTAACTAACGACACCCGTTACACACACGCACACTCACACTAACACACACACACACACACATAGACATTTGTATAGTTGTTGCTGTTACGTGCGAAGCTTCCTGCTTTTTGTGCAGCATTTTGCCCAAGCATAAATTACAACTTCAGAGGTTAGCTACAAACAGATAGACATACAAACTTACTTAGATATACTATACACACACACACACACGAACACACACATACAGATACAGATGCTGCCTCAGCTGTCAGTGTCGCCGGCTTTGCCGCTGCTTACGTAATGTTAATGATGCTGCTGCTTGGGCCCAAGCCGGGGCTCATTTCGTGTTGTTTGCAAAAAAACACAAAAGTCAAACAACGTGCAACGTGCAAAGCAACATTAAAGGGAAAAGGACGTGCAACGTGACACGCGGAGGTGGGGGCGGGGGCGGGGGCGGGGGCGACAGCGTGACCTATGCGTACAATGGACGCACTGCATCCTGGGCTAAATTGTTTTGCCGTCGTGCTTGTTTTCCATGTGCATATTATTTCAATTTGGCGGCATAATAAAGTGCTTCCGTTGTGAGTCACATGGCGTATGCGCGTTTTGTGCAGCTAAAGCAGTTGCATCCCCAAGGATAATGCGCGGCTTCGTTATGCTTGTTAGAGCTGCCAGTCTCCCCCCCCCCAGCGCTCCTTTGGGCAATGCCTTGACACACACACATACACACACTTATACAGTGGCAAGGTTCATGGCCCCCACTCTGAAGTGACCGCCAAACGTCGCAGCTGCTCTTGCGTGTCATTTGAGCGGAGATTCTGGCGGCGCCTCTGGTCTGGCCAAGGTCAAATTTAACTGTTTTGATTTAATTTATTGTTGCATACATTCGAGCGCTCATAAAACGCCCAAGTTCGTCCACCTGCTCCCGGCTCTTGCCCCCCTTTTTTTTTTTTTTGCGGCTAGCAAAGCCAATATTTTGTTTGTCTGCCTCTGTTTATCTTTGTCTTTGTCTCTCTGTGTGTGTGTGTGTGTGTGTGTGTGTATTTTGATTGCTTTTGCTCACACCCGCAATCGAAACCCAAGCTCAAACCCAATCCCAGCCACGAGTGAGGTGACTCAATGTCTTGCTCATTTCCTTCGAATGGACGCAACTATATTCAGCACACAGCCGCAGTTTCTTTATGCCCAGTGCGCACTGTGGTGTGCGTGTGTCTGTCTCTGTGTAAGTGTGTGTGTGGTTGTGGGTGAGTTTCTGTATGGCATAAATAGGGGTTTTGTTTTTATGTGAGAGCACACATACATACTTATATATATGTATATATATATACATTATATATATATATATATACGTATGTATATATAGAAAGCTGACTTTAAATGACTTTCCTTTTGCCAATTCGTAAATGCGTTTGACGCAACGAAAGGATTGCAAATTGCTTTTACATTTGGTGTTTTTCCTGTTTAGCTTTATCTTTGTTTTTATACCTTTTTGTGTTGCTTAACTTCATTTGGCGTTTAAATTTAGCCTTCATATTTTTCGGCAAGCCATTGTGTGTGCTTTAAAAATCGATTGGCAATTGGTTTTTGCTGTTTATTTATAGATTATGTTATTATTATCATGCGGCAAAGATTTCAGTTGGGCCCATACACAATTTAGATGCTTTCTTTTATCCTTAAATATCTTAAATTTTATAGAGTGCAGATTTATGGACATGAGTTTGTATGTAAAGAGTTTTTTATATCCTTTTTTTTTTTGCTGGTTTACAGTTGAGTTGATAACTAATTCTCAATAGTTATCTAAATATACTCTTTTCTCGGAATGGGAATTGGGATTTCCCTCATTCATTCCCTATTCATATGACTCATGTTTTTTTTATATGTATGTACATATATATGTTTTTGTTGAACAGAGTATTCTCCACTCGCATACAACTTTTTTTATTGGTTTCATTTTGTTTTCACTCTATTTCGTACCCATTTTACTTTGTACCCATTAACTGTTATCTCCATTACAGTTTCAGGCTACAGTTTCTGAGCGCCATTCTGATTGTCTTTTTCTGAAAGCTATATTTCAAGCTGTTAAGCAAGCAAGTCTTTAAAAAGAAATTACTTTTATATAAGAGAAAGGCCAAGCTGCTGCTGCTTCTTTTTCCTTTCTTAAATTGCATATTCATAAGGTTCAATTTATTGTTATATATCGATTCACACATTAAACTTCACTTTGGAGAGGGTAATAAAAAAATTGACTTTTTTGGGGCGTTTTTTTTTTCTTTTCTTGGCTGGTTTTTCACATATTTCTTACCAAAATGAGAATCATATTGTGAGTGTAGAAGAAGAAGAAGAAGCAGAAGTAATTGTGTACTGGCGTGTACACACACACACACACAAACACCAACACACATGTGTGTGTGTTGTTGCTTTTCTCATTTTGTTGATTTTATTACTTTTACTTTTTACGATTTATTTGCTGAAATTGCTTATTTCCCTTTGAACAAAAAGAAAGCCAAAAGGAAATGGGCGTATTGTTATTGTTTGTAGCTGCTGCTCCTGTTGCTGCTACTGCTGCTGCTACTGTTGCTGTGACTATTGCATTGTCTCTCGCAGCCACTCAAAACGCAATTTTGTGGCAAATTCAATCAACGTTCTTGTTAATCGATTCTGCATAGTTCCCGTGCTTGGCTCTACGTGCTACCCCTGTTTCTTTTATTTTTATCAGTTTTCTCCACTTGCTGTTGCTCTTTCAACCTCAGCCATATGTACACAAACACACATACATACACATGCGCAATTTTTCATTAATCATACGCCATGTTGCACACACACAGCAATTGCTGCCGCTGTCGCTGTCGCTGCTGCAATCACTGAATGGCAACTGGCAACTGGCATTGCACACGGATTTTCCAAGCTTCTGCACACATAACCCACTCAGAGTTCAGCAGAGTGGCGGCAAAATAAACCTTTTCCAATGCAAACATACATACATATATCTGCATATGTTAAATATGTAAATAAATATATATATATATATATATATATTCATTGAAATTATCACTCATATTCTATAAAGCCCAATTTCATTTCTTTCCGCATAATAAAATTTAACATGTTTTTCGACAGCAAAATACATTTATTGAAAGGGCAAAAATCAAATATGAAAATGTCATGCAAAAATTATACGAAACACAAATGAACAATTGATTTTACTGTTACGCATATTAAATACCCTTGAAGACTAAATTGATATTGGTGATATTTCGCTGATGTTTTAGTAATGTAAACAATTGGCAAGATTGATTAAGTTTTCTTTGAAAATATAAAATATTTTTATACTAACATTTAATTTGCGATCGAGTATCCCTATGGGAGCTATCTTGATCATAAATCCTTCATATGATCGCTAATTAATATAGTCATCCAATTCGAAAAATGGCTCTATAGTCTTCATTTGTAATAAAGATCAAAAATATATATATTAAAAATTTTGTTCCAGTCTATAAATTGAAATTGGCTTACGAATAACAATTTTCCATACAGATTTTATCGACAGCACATTTGTTGAGTAACGTAGGAAATTAAGTTCGATTCAAATATTAGCCATGCAAATCAATAAAATCAAATTAAACACTCGCCAATATTGAAATATTGGCTTTATATTGGCTGCACACGTTTATTTCACAATAAAAAAAATAAAAAAAACGCCGTCTAGCTAGGCAGCTTTTGCTGTCATCCCGCTCTATCGCCTTCCACCAAATTTAGTAAATTGCACATGGACTGGAAAATAAAAATGTACATTCGCTCCCTAAACAGGTTATCTAAATTGCAAATTTTGCGGCTTGCGTAATTGAAAAACATAAACCGTCAGCCACAGCGACATTTTCCCCGTTGTCCCGCTTTTCCAGCATAGTCCATGGCCGCCCTTTTCACTTCCCTCTTGCCATCATTCTCTCTGTCGCAGCTTTCTCATCTCATGCGGCTACCGTTCGCCATTTTAGTTATGCAGCATGGGCAAATTAAATGAAAATGCCGCTAAAAATAGCTGGCGAATGTGTCGCCTATGCGACCTCTCTCCCTCTCTGTCTCACTCGCACACACTCTGTCTGTCTCTGTCTCGTTGGCTAATGCAATTACATTGGCGTTGTGTCAAAATGCCTCAATTTACTGCAAAATGGCTGTCATCGATTTCCGCTTATATATATATTCCACCGTTATTCAATAATTTTTGTGCGTGTGTTGACGAAATCATTTTGAGTGCGGTTCGATTTTCACTTGTCGGCCTGTTATTTTTCTCAGCTCTTTTCATGTATTTGACATTTTGTGTTATGCGTTCGAATTGCCATCAAAATATGCATTAATCTATATGTGTGTGTGTGTGTGTGCGTGTGTGCAGTGTGTGTCCTTTCCTGTCAAC
This sequence comes from Drosophila lacertosa, assembly GCA_004143845.1. Lineage (NCBI taxonomy): Eukaryota > Metazoa > Arthropoda > Insecta > Diptera > Drosophilidae > Drosophila > Drosophila lacertosa. Next base: position 107,241 of record SCDZ01000429.1, on the reverse strand, counting down.
AACAACAACAATGTCGCTAACTGCCACATGAAGTTCAATATTTGCCCGCGTTAAACCGTAGATGTATTAACATAATGTGTCAGCACAAAAAAGAGCAGAATGTGAACACACATACACACGCCACACACGCACAACCACACACACACACAAATGTCTGCACATGTATTTATTTACAAGGCCTATACATATATATGTATGTGTATTTATCTTGGGAGAGGTCGCTTAGCACAGTGGAATTTGGCTTAGTATACTACAAAAGGGTAAAATAACTACAAATTGATTTTGTTTAAAAGTGTTTTATGTATAAACCTATTATCTTTATGCTTAACAAATGATTTATATAAATTAAATAGAGCGAAAGCTGACATAAAAGCTGATGGATAATCATATAAATAAAGCTAGCTGAGCTCAGTTTTTTTCTGCTGATCAAATGTTAAATGAGTTTCATCATACTTCATTTAAAATAAATAGTTCACTTTATGTATTCATAGAATATAAATAATAAAGAAAATATTAACTATAAAAATTAATTTCAAAGCTTTAACAGCTTCTTTATTTAACTCGGTCAAAATCTATTAATTTCTTAACAAATATTTAATACCATAGATATTTAAATATTATTTTCTTTCACAGTAAGCGCGAATTCAATCCCTTAAATGTTATATTTTCTCAGTATGCTGTACTTTAAAAAAGCACTTAAATTTAATATATTTCGTTACACTGTGCGTTAACCGCTTTAAGTTTTGAGCTGTCGGGCAAAGTTTCCTGTCGTTCGCCAAAAATATGACGACAACTGTCAGCAGCGATGCAGACGCAGCCATTTTTCCAGCTGAAGGATCCCAATTGGCAACACAGCTCCAACTTCTACTCTATGGGCGTCGCGGTCGCCAGGCCGCAGTCAGGGTTCCTTCAGGGCTGTCAGTTGCTGCGCTTCCGCTGCTTAAGTAACGTTCAAGCACACACACAAACACACACACACACACACACATACATATTGGGACTGAGGCATGTCACGTATGTTTGGGCCCAAGCATTCGCATAAACATTCCGTCACCATCTTGCCGCTTGAACCTCGTGCCTCGTGCCTCCTGTCGCCTGTTTGTGGCACATCTCATATCCATCTGCACTGACAACACATTGGCATTGACAGCCGCGCGTCGTTTGCGTTAAATGTCAGTCGCTGTGGCAGCTCCCGAAAAAAAAAAAAAAAAAAAAAAAAAAAAAAAAAAAAAAAAAAAAAAAAAAAAAAAAAAAAAAAAAAAAAAAAAAAAAAAAAAAAAAAAAAAAACCCCTATTGATGTTTACAAAATTCATTTATTGATTACAGCCGCGAACGCGCCGAACGAAAGTTTTCGGTTACTAAAACAACACGAGCGAAAAATGAGCTTGAAGTTTTTGGGCTCTTGGGCTTGGGTTCACTTCAGTAATTATTCAGTCAAATGAGGCTGAAAAATAACTGAAGAGAAGCAACTGTAAATGCTGTCAAGTTGCTTTTATCTGGCGTCGCCTGTAGTTAATGATGAGTGCGTTTGAGTTTTTCCATATGGCGACTTCCGCTTTGCTTTTCTTCTTCATCTTCTACTTCTTCTTTTTTTCGTCTCGATTCGTTTCGTTTCTTTAAGCCTTTTTTGCTCTGCAGCCAAATAACTGTAAATAAGCAGGTTGCCGTGGAATGCGACAACTGTCGTCGTCCTCGTCCTCGTCCTCGTCGTCCTTCGTTGAGGCAAATTTGTTTGGATGTCGCCCCACACAAAAGGCAACAAATGAAAGACAAAAATATTTTGTAATGAAAGGACTTGAGAAATATAATAAATAATGACAAGTCCCCAAGCAAAATGCAGCCATGAGTAAGGCGTAGCCTCGCTTTTTCCCACTTTTCACTCACATTTCCTCGCTGCTTTAAAGCACGATGACAATTAGAAAATCTTTGGCACTGTATTAAAAACAAAACACAACAACAAAAAAAGAAAAAAAAATACACACACACACACACACACAAAAGAAAAGGGTTTTCCATCTAGTGCTCATTTCGAGAATTTGTTTTCGCCATTCGGCGTGAAAAATGAGCTGCTGCAAGGCGTAAGCCTAAAGGAAAACAGAACAATTTTCCTTTCAGCTGCATTTGAGCGTGCTAAAGATTTATGCTTGGGTCTTATTTTTCATTATTTTCCTTTTGCAAATCACAATGATGATCCAATTGTTGGGAAATCTGTGCACATCCGCGCTTTTCATTAACTAATTGATGGATTTCTTATTCAAACACAACTTCGCAGCTTTTCTTAACGGTTTACGAACATAATTTATTTGAACTTCGCATATAAAGACTTTATAATAAACTTTCCTTTAGTTGATTTAAATATAACCAAAAGGGATTGTATTCTAAAACCATTTGTGTAAAATGACTAGGGCTAAATTTTGTCAAATAATTCTGCTTATTCATGTGTATATATGTATGTATATATAACATTTGCAGTCAGAGATTAAAGACAAGTGGTTGTACACAATATTATCAAAAGTTAAGGATCAACGGGAAATTTTGCAAATATGAAATTAATTTGAATTTAGTTGAGTTTTAAATGCAACATTTTGCTTTAGGGGCGAACACAGCAAGCGTTTTAGTTGTTCATAAAGCAATCAAAAAACATTTACTAAATTATTCAAACTTATCTGTGAGGAGAAAAAGAACATGCTGACAACATGAAAACACAAACACAACACAAAATGCAAAATGGAAAAACATGAAAACCATTTTATGATGAAAGCCAAACAAAAAGCCCAATTTAAAATGCAGCCAACTGGCATATATATATATATATATATAGATATATGTGCATATATATATACATATATATATATTACATACATGTGTGCATAAATAGCAACATTTTCAAAGCTAAGGAAGTTTTGTGTGCAATTCGCCCCTCGTCTTGTGTCGAGGGTAGCTTTAACTGTTGCAGTCGCTGCCTAAATTAATTAATTGCTTTGTCTGTTGCTGGCAATTTGCCACGCCCACGCCGCCCATCGGAAACTATAAATTCAATTAGCCTTATATGCGTTAAAGATTTTCCGTCTTTTTCTTCGACAATTTAAACGCTGACGCAGAGAGAAAGAGAGAGTCTGAGACAGAGAGAGAGAGAGAGAGCCAAGTCAGCAGCTGAAGCCAAAGTAACTTTTGCCCGCCCGAAAATCCTTTTTTAATTAAATTTTCTGTACATTTTGCAGTTTTTAGGTTTGAGTAGACTCAACGAACTGAACGCCTCATATATGACAACCAAGTTCCTTTGACTCCTTACACTCATTCTCTCTCCCTCTCTCCCTAACTCTCTCTTTCTTACTGTTTCTCCTGCTGTCTCGCTGTGTCTTGCAGCTGAGGCTTCTCGCAGCTTTGGCTCGTTGTCTGTGACTGTAACCAAAGACAAAGTTTTAGCTGCTCTTCTTGTTGCTGCTGTTGTTTTTTGTTTTTTGTTTTTTGTTTTCTGTCAACTTAATCCAATTACATGCACACGTACCACACACTTGCCATAAAGTACATATGAACATAGTTTGCACTTTGATTTTAGCCTTTTCGCCTTCTGCGGTTGTCTCTTGGCCAGCCGCCAAGCTGCCCCCCGTATCATTGTCGCCCACGATAATAATGCAATTGATAAGGGAATTGTGCCTAGGCAAACTCTGGAGCTGGCGTTAGGCCTCGTGTGGTCTAACTATGAGTAGGAATTACAATTTTAGAATTTAATATAAAAACTTATTTTTGTACAACTTGCGTTGAAAGTTAGCAACATAATCCATTTAAATAATTGCAACGATACCTTAAAATTAAACAGTTTGCTATAAAATAAAATTTCTGATTTGGCTTATAAAGCAGATTTTTATTAAGTGTTCAAATTTATATTTAACTATTGTTTAGTTTGATATATTTAATTGTAAAATAAATTTGTTTGCTAAGAGGATTTGTTCAGTATTTTTAGCATATTTTATATATTTTTTAAATAAGTTTCATTTGCGAAAGTAAGTTATGAAATTATTATATTAAATATTCTGATCTCATCATTACTTATTTTCCATTAAAGCGCAGAATGTTTTTATTAATATTGATTTATTTGCTTTTTAAAAAAAGTCACATATTTTTATATGCTCAGTGTAATGACATCAGTATGTTGATTTTACATATAGAAATGAACATACACAAGTTTATATAAACATATAGTATGTGTACATATTTTTATATATACAAATTTCCATATTCATATGAATTTTTTATGCATATTCAACTTAATTTACAAGAACACAAGCCAAGTGCAATAAAAAAGCATTACATTATTTTACAACTTCTGCTCTCGACATTGTTGCTCTGCTCCCACACAAAATGATCTCGTTATTTCTTCATGCTCTCGCTCGCTCTCCCACTTTCTCTCTCGCTCCCTTGCTCTCTCTCTCTCCCTTGCTATCTGCTGCTTATCAGTTGGTGACCTGCTGTGCAAATTGTGGAGCCACCAACGAGCAGAATGAGTTGTTCTTTTGGGCTCATTAACTCGATTAGTAGATTATTGTATACCCTGTTAGAGTTAAATGAGGGTAGTTTTTTTATGTACGTCACACAAAACACGAACGTTTAAACTTTTTATATAAAACAAGCAGCAGAAAGGAACTTCAACAAAATCCAGTTTAAATATATATTTATGTATTTATTAAATGATTCAAACAAATAAAAAAAAATATATATTTATATGTATGTAAGCTTACAGTTTTTTCAAAGGATACCTTCTAGTCGATTATTTCTTTTTATGATTGCGTTTTTTTGTTTTGTCTTATCTCTGTCAATGAATGGAAAAAGCAGATGATGCTCCGTTTGCTTTGGCTAAGCTGAAACTGTAAAACACAGCCACAACCATGAGCAGTGTTATCAGTGCGCTCTTTTCCCCCCCCCCTCCCCCCCCTCCCCCCCTCTTGCGCTATCAGCTGTTGTCTCTGTGTAGCATTTATGAGCATGACGTGCATTTTTATGATGTGTGCAAGCTCCAAGCTTTTTAATTTTATATACATAAAAAAAGAGATCCCCTTGCAATGGAATGGAAGCTGTCTCTCTTTCTCTTCCTCTCTCTCTCTCTCTCGCTGTGAGTCTTTTCATACAGTTTAGTAGCGTTTTTGCAGTCGAATCTGTGTGACACTTGCGTCCGGTACGAAATGGGCGGAACGGAAGCAAAATTAATTACAATATACTCATGATTTGCCGTTTTTATTTAAACCCTGTCATCCACTCAATTGCAGACGGCCACCGAAGCGCTCACAGCGGGCGCCCTAACAGCAACAACAACAACAACAGCAGCAGCAGCAGTTGCAGCCGTAGCAGCAGCAGCAGTGACCGCAACAGCAACAGCAGCAGCAGCAACAGCTTCCAACACTTCCACGGCCAGCACAGAAATCGAGCAACTGCAGCAGGCGCTGCTCGAGAAGCAAACACAATTGTACGCCTTGGAGACGGCCTGTTTGAGGGAAACGGAACGTCAGCTGGAGCTGGAGGATAGCGTAATCGCGTGGCAGGACAAATACGATCGGCTCTACGAATCGCACAAGCGTGTCCAGAAAGTCAATCAGACGCTGGAGGATAAAATGCTCAAGCTGGTCGATCGCAATACCAACGAGCGGGCTCAGCTCACCAGCGATGTGGCCACGCTCAGCGTCCGATTGGCTCAGGCCAATTTCAATATTGCCAAGCTGCAGAGGGAAATCGTGAGTACAAATTAAATACAATTTTCATATAGAAGAAACATAATATGAATATGAAAAGGGGGAGTTTCAATTTGTATAAAGTTAGCTGAGCATTCAAAAGATTTAAATTGCTTTAGTTACTAATTCAAAAAACATTTCTTAAAGCTCTTCATCTATATAAATATCTATAAATTGATAATAATTTACATACATACATATATCTATAGACAGTTTTTACAATAACTTCAACCAAAGAAAACATATTTGCTAAAGAGCAAAAATTCAAGTAAAGCTTTAGTTAACGAAATTTTTATATTTTATATTAATAACAATTTATATTTAAACATCCATTGCATAATGAAAACCATCCCAATTCCTTCGATTAAATTTTAATTTTAGCCCACAAACTTTAAATAAATGCTGCAAAGCAAAGTAAAAGTTAAGCTTGAGAAATTTTCCCAAGTGCCTGTCAAAGTTAAAACAGTTAACAAAGTTCAGAACATTAGCGCGTTGGGCGATTTCATAACTAATAAAACTTCAGTTAAAACTCAACTTCTTTATTTATTTTGCAAGCGCACATTAATTTTGTTTGACATGAATCTCAAAAAATGTAACAGGCAGTTATTGTTGATAAATTTGTCAGTTAGTTCCTTTAGTTTGCTATAATGCTACCTTTACCTATGTAATCTAAGAAATTCCCTTTAATTCTACAGACTAACTGTTTAAATGTGATTCTCTTTACACTGCACTTAGTTCCCTTTACACATGTTCGTTGTTTAAATACGCCGAAAATCGAAACAATTCTCATGCTTTGTCAATTTCCGTGTGTGTGTGTGTGTGCGTGCGTGTGTGTGTGGGTGTGTAGCGTGAAAAACCTGTACTGTGAGCTGGGTAGCGAAATTGTAATGCGCTTTTTCGCAGAAAAAGCTGGTAAAAGCATCGAGCTGCCCAACTGAGGGGGGGGGGGGGGGGGGGGGGGGGGGGGGGGGGGGGGGGGGGGGGGGGGGGGGGGGGAGGAAAAGCGTTCGTTCTGTGGGGTGGCTGGAAAAATCGGTAGTAGCTGCAACTTTAAGCCGCTGAAAGTCGCTTAGTAGAGCTAAACAAATGCAAGGCGGCAAAGCGTTAAAAACTAGAAACTTTTCCAATTCACTTTGTGTGTTTTTTTTGTTTTTTTTTTTTGTTTTTGCTTGCTTTTGTTATATTATTTCGAAGGCAAGCACGAAAAATATCTACGCCAAAGTTTTCAATTAAGGCAAACAGTGAAACGCCATTGGGCGAAATGCACTTCGAGTCGCTGCACAAAAACGGGGGCAGGACGAGGTACACCAGGAAGCCTTTTAACGCACTTTGTTGTCCTTGTTGGGCGGGAGGAGGGTTCCGTCGAGGTGTTTGTGCCGGCGATAGTCCAATGTTGGCAACAATTAGCAACCCATTGGCCAAAAGGGAATCGAGAAAGTTGAGGTAATGGTTAATGCTGCCACCAAAGTTGGGGACACAACGTGTTGTATTTGCTTTTATTAACTTGTTTGCTTGCTTCTGTCTTTGGCTCAAGTGTTTGGCGCAAATAAATACTTAAAAAGTGCATTTTAGAAAGTATTTCCGTGTGCATTGCTTTGCTTTCATCTGTTTTTGTATGCACTGAGCAAAATTTTGGGATTATTGTCGGGTTCATCAATTATAGTTAAGTTTTCTCTGGTACCAGGTTTTATTCTAAATGCCATTAATTTTATAAGATAAGTTCAATGATTTTTATTTTCCACATATTATTCTGAGTAAAAGCTTTTAATTTAATTTAAATCTAAGGTTTAAAATAATGATATAAATATATATAATATAGTCGTAAAATTACTGCATTTATATATAAGTTAAAAGCCAATTTAAATGTTGAATTTATTAATTAACCACATTTTCAACTTTTGTGAGTGAAAGCCTTAAAGTTCCTTTGGACTTTGAGTTGGTTTTTATGGACAAGATGGATAAATATATGTGCCAATAATTACTGCTTTTATTTAATTAAATTTTAAACTTTTTAACTAACCACATTTTCAACTTTTGCGAGTGAAAACTTAAAAGTTTCTTTTGGACTTTGGGTTGGTTTTACATATATTCTTATATTTTATATAAGTAAATGTTTAACTTATTAATTTACTACATTTTCACTCGGGTACGTTAAATCTGTAAAGTTCAGATGGCTTATCTGAATAATATCATCCGCTGACTTTGTCCATCGACATGACGAAATTTGTTGTTTTTGTTTTTCAATTTGACTTTTCTTCTTTATTTTTATTTATCTTATTTTTTTATTTTTTTGGCAAGCGTATATGGAAAATCCGTTGATTGCAGTTTATGCTTTTGCCGTTGGTTCGCTTCTTTTGTTGTCTGCCCGGTTTTTCGTGCGTTTCGGTGACAATGTCAATAACCTTTGCGACGTTGCTGTGCGCTTTCCCGGTTGAAATGTGGCGGCGACCCAACCACCCACTTGGCCGGATGAAAAATCAGCACTTGGTCATGGACTGTCGCTGCGTCACGTGCCATGGTGAATTCCTCTCCCTATCTGTCTCTCTATCTCTCTCTCGCTCTCTCTCTTTCTTTCTATCTGTATATCTCGCTTGCTCTATCTGCATCCTGTGTACCTTTGGCATGCCTTGGCCATGGTTCGTTAATCTGCCGCTGGCTTTTTGCATGATAGCTTGGCATTTCCGTTGCAAAACACTTAGCCGTATGCCATAGTCCGTATTTTGCCGTGTAGTCAAAATGGGGGGGGTGGACGGACTGCGTCCTGTAATCGCTTGCCATCCTTGACTGTTGTTGTTATCGTTGTTGTTGTTTTTCTTGTTGTTGTCGGCTGTTATTGTTTACTGTTCAGGCGCCTGTATGCAAAAGGGCTAAGAAGTTGACTAAAAGAGAGCTTTTTACGGCAAAATACCCTGTGCTCCGTTATTGGCCAAGTTTCTATTAACAAAAAGTTAGCAGTCTACTTAACGCTTAATACCTGATTATTAAGGTAATAGCAGAGAATTTGTTTGCAAAAGAACTTCAGAAGATTATATTGATATTGATTGCGAAATGATTGAAATTTGATGGAGAAGAGAAAATTCTTTAGAAGTTAAGAATTCAAATAATTGTCAATTGTGTTTAGTTCAAATAGTCTGTCAGCTAGTTAAAGATTTAAATTGCAGGGTATTTGGTTGCACTCGCGTATTGTTTTGCAACATTCCTTGGCGGCGCCTGCATATTTGAGAGGCTCCTGCTGTTCCTATTCTGATTCGCCCATAACGTGCCAAGCCAAGCCAAGCCAAGCCAAGTTGTGTGCCCCAATCCATTGTAATTCCCACTTGCATTAAATGCCGAGTAATTGTAAATATGCAGCGGCACTCAACGTCGCTCCGAGCGCTGCAATTGGAGCAGATAAAATGCAGGCGGTACTCACAGTTCACGTGGCAATCGCACTTGGCTTGGCTTTAACGGGTATTTCCTTTTTGGCCCAGTAGCTGGTGTAATTAATGTTTCGTACCTGGCGGCAGCTGCGTTGTTCACTTTTCCTTAGCTCAAGACGCTGGCCGCCTGCCTGCCTGCCTCTTCTCATTGTCAGCTGAACTTTTGGGACGCGCCTTGTGCAACGGTGCGTATAAGTGATTGCATTCTAGACCTGTTCCTGCCTGCCTGCCTGCCTGCCTGGCTTATTCGTTTCCTATTTTTCTATTTGAGTTTTATTTTAGCCACAACTCGACTGCTCAACTTTGCCTGGGCTTAGCCTGGGCCCTGTTGTTGTGGGCCTGTGTGCTTAATTTCTTAAAAGTTATTTACATATTTGCCTCGTTGTGGCTTGCAACTAAGCGAGCGTGGCTTAGTTGAGCGGCTTGTGGGCGTGGCACGCGCTACGTTCGTGTTGACGGATGGCTTTGGAGTTTGAACCGGGGATTGGCTGTAGGCCGGGGATTTTGGGCGCTGTGGCCAAATGCTATTTAAGACAAATATTTTGCGTCAAATTAGCTTTAGCTAGGCGCATGAGATGGCTAATTGTGTTGGCAACATTTTCAAAAGTTTGCTTGTGAACATATTTTCTTTTCTTTTCTATTTCATTACTTTTTCTCACACTCCCTCTCTCTCTCTGTCTTTCTCTAATTCATGCTTACACTATCTTTCTCTTACATGCTTTCTCTTTCTCTCCTTTACATGCAATTTTCATAAAGTTAAATTGTTCCTACGGGATTTTTAATGATCGTATCTTGTCTTTAACTCAGTTATTCGTTCTTTTAATTTCAATTCAAGCTGTGATTCCCTTTGAGGTTGCACACAGCATTCTGAAAACTATTCCCTATTAATCTTGACACCTTTGTGCAACCTTAAAACCGAAATCAAATTAAACCAAAGCAAACAAAGAACAATGGCCAGCCCGAGCACATTCATAGTGTGCAACTAATCCCACTTTATACGCCTCGTTGTTTTTTAATTTCCCTGCACAAACAACGGTGAAATTGTTCCGGTTGCATGTCAAATGAACCAAAACAATAACGGACCCGGCAAATATGCGGCCAAAATGCACGCCGAATCAAACCGAAAAAGAACAACAAAAATGTGAGGATGGGCCAAAAGGGGAGGGGGTTAAAATTGTTTCATATTACAGCAATAACGTTGCGGAAAATCAGAACTGAGCCGATGTTCGTCCATGATATGAATCGTTCACGTGCCTTTATTTTTTTATTTATTCACTCCACTGTTTGTCTGTTTGTCTTTTGCAGCTGGTGAAATACAAAAAAAAAAAATAAAAAAAATGTTAAAAAATTGTTAAGCGGTCGCCGGCAAAAAAAAAAAATATTCAAAAATATTACCTAAAAGAAAAACAGAAAGGCGGAGCCCGAGTAAATAAAAGAAAACCAAGGCAACCAATGCGGGCCCCGTTGTACGTTCGACCAAACTTCTGGTCTATAAATGTCTACCTATACACATTTGCATATTGCAAACACACACACACACACACATACAAAGATAGATAGCGGCCATTGTTCTGCGGCTCCTGCATATTTCTTTCTTTTTTTATTTTTTGTTTTTTAGCTACAGTCTTTACACGCTTTTAAAGGATATAATGACTGTGTTATTAACTATGTAACGCGCGCTGAAAGTTAACGACTGTGTCCTTTGGTTTGTCATTGCCCCATACCAGTTTTGATAAGGGTTCGTTTTTATTTGGTGCGCTAACTTTTTTATTGACCTCTGCGTACTCCGACGTGGGGAAGTCTTATAGCTCCCTGGTGACTAATAAAAATAGTTTAAGAAACAAAACTTTAATCGAAGTTCTAAGAATGAAATCAATTTCAGCGTCAACTAACTTTCATTTACAATATTTGTAATAAAAAATAATTTATTTACATCTTTAACATATTTCTATTTGAAGTTTATTAAACAGGCTTTAAGCCACACATTTTAAAAGTCATCAATTCAGCTAGAGTATCAGGTAGTCGTTACTGTTCTTTCTTACTCTCTCGCCACTTGTTATGCCTTTTTTCCATTTTAAGTGGCAGACTGTTGCTTTTTTGGCTCCTTTGTCCGGGCTGCAGGGTGGAAGGGGAAAAGGGGGGGGGGGGGGTTGGAAACGAACCTGAACGGCATTTCATTTGTGCCTAACAAATCGATATTTTAAGCATTTTAATGTCTGCGCCAAGCGCAAAATGTTGGCGCCAGTCCCCGACCACGACCCTGACTGAGTGTCCATGTCCATGTCGTTGTCCATGCCCGTTTCCGTATCCGTATTCGTGCTGCCAGTTTCCTGCTCTGCCTGTATATATATATATATATATATATATATATATATGTGTGTGTGTGTGTGTGTGTGTGTATACACCCTTATGCTTGGTCCGTTATGTTCGTTCGCTTCAACCCCCCAAAGAGCGCTGGCAACATGTGCACCTCATATTTTTCTGCAATTAGCCTTAATTTAGTGTATCAATCATGATAAAGGCGCCTTCACTTATTTTTAGAGTATTTTCCAGGTATATAAATATATACATATTCCCCGCATTTTTATTTCTAGCCGTAACCCGCAAAGAGATAGCCAAATGCAAATTGTCTGTGTGCGTGAGTGTGTGTGTGTTGGTTTAAGGGCCATTTAAACTGAGATTCGGACTGTTAAGTGGGGGTCAAGTGTGGGTTGATTGTGTTTTGCATGCCAAAAACACCACAAGGCGAAACGGGCCGGGGACGGGGCACAAATTAATGGCCAACTGGAGTGAAAACATTCAAGCACACTTTGTATAAATGTTGCCAATTTTATCTAAAAGCTAATGCTGTGTTTTCAGTTTGGGGCATTAAAAGAGACGAGTGCTTGTTGCCACATTTTAATGCTGTGAAAGAGATTGTAGTTTGAACATTTTTCAGGGAGAACATTTAAAAAGAAATATGTGTTTATACATTGGTATATAAAAATGAGAGTTGCTTTTTAAAAATTATCTTTCAGTTTATCTATATGTAGTAGGGAGCTGAGATTTGTATTTGTATTTAATATACTGAAAGAAATCTTCTCCAGTTATTAAATAGATTATAGTTTCAATTTGTGGTTTTTACCTAATTAGGGAATTGAAAAGAAGCCGTTTTCATCAGGAATTAATCCCAACCACCACAATTAAAAATAAAGTTTTCCATTTACCGAAGAGATTTTAACCCAATAAAAAAGGGCTGGGATTTAAAATGGGAAAATCGTTGCATATTAATTTCAACAAGGAGAACCACCAACAAAAAATTTTTTCACTCACAGTTTACGGCAAAATGAAAAGCCCAGCTTAAGCCCTAACAGATATTCCACTTGAAAATTGGTTAAATTACGACTACGGCAAACCGTTCAAATTTTGCCAGCTGTAGGCAACGAGAGCTTAAAATCTCGCTCTGAATATTGGTAAATTTCTGTCGAGAAAATGCTGGTGAATTTTGAATTTTGAATTTGCGAGCAGGTTTACAGTTTTTTTTTTTGGTTTGTTCTTGTTTCGTATCGGATTAATAGTAACAATGAATGCAGCCGACATTTGCCACAGTTCAGGCGGGCATGAAAGCCATTCAAGTTTAGATGATGCTCTTAGCCCGCTTTTCCCCCCCTGTTGACAGGCAAATGCAATTGAGCAGCCTGTCCAAAAACACAAAAAAAAAAAATGTATATAGAAGGGGGCGCCTCTGAAAACATGCAACACACAAAAATTTGTTGCACAGCGCGCACCAAAAATACAAACATCAAAATTTTACGGCACGTGGTAAACAATTTTAGATTTTTAGCCAGCGCTGTTTGCAGCTCCACTGAAAGCTGAAAACTAAACATAAAAAAAAAATAAATAAATGGGGAATGTATACAAATATGTAGCTAAGGGTGATGCTTGTGTGTGTGTGCGTGTGCGTGTGTGTGAGTGTGGCATTAGTGGTGTGTTGCTTACAACGCAGCCACATAAAACTTTAATATGCCCGTCGAGGCGAGTTCTGTTCAGAGTCGCAGACCCTCAAGTGCATCATGTGTGCGAGTGTGTGTAAGTGTGTGTGTGTCTGTGTGTGTGCGTGTGTATCTGTCTGAGTGGTTTGCTATTTTTGCCACAGTGTGTGGCTGTTATGCAATTTTCATTTTGAAGTTTTCGCCGTTTGCTGGAGTTTAAATTTGGCGCGCACCATTTGCCGACAGATTGTTAATTTGCAATATGCGTAAAAATATTGTTGCGTTTACTTAAATCAAGTGTCGAACAGAACGGCTAACAAAAAAGCTGTTAACCCGTTTGTTTTATTTGTTTTTTGTATTTTCGGCCATTTGTCAAGCTTAACGCGGCGTATGCGTAATATTTTTGCATGCTAGAACGAAGTTCGAGTGCGTTTGAATAAATATTTTGCTGCAAGAGCAACACGTCAGCCACGCAAATCAGCAATATATCATTTGTCTGCTTCTTCCGCTTTGTCTTGTCGCTTGTGGGCCGTGGGCTTAAGTGGCATGCAAAAATTCAACGTCAGTCAGCCAGAAGACGACGAAGAAGAAGAAGAAGAAGCAGCAGCAGCAGCAGCAGGGTTAGAAACTGGCAACAGCCTGGCTGTCTGTCAGGCCAAGCAACGGCAAATGCAGCAGTCAGTCAGTTCTACGTCTTATCGTTTCTATCGCAACGTTTTCTTTTTTGTTGTCCCTTCTTTTCTTTTTATTAGTTTCCTCGCCAGGATAAGAGGGGGCCGGCTGATCCTAACGTCACGTTTATACCGCGCGCGTTCCTGGCACTTCCTTCTTTTGTGCTATTTATTATGTAACGCAAAGTATGGCAAATCATTTACATAAATCAATCTTAAGCGCCACTCGAACAGCGAACCTTAAGTCGCACAGTGTCCATGCTGAGTGCCCCAACATATACTTATACATATACATATACATATATATACATATATATATATCTGCATGCCAGCGGTGTCCGTGCCGAGTTCGCTGCTTTAAGTGCCATTTGTAACGCAAACTTGCCACACTTGCCGCACATCTTGCAACTCTTTGACCTATTAGAACTTTTGCAAAAATTTGGCATAGAATTCGCAAATTGAAGTTATGAATTTTCCAAATTAAAAGAGTTTTTTTTTTGACGCTGCTCACAAAAGTGAGAGAAAAGCATTTTGTTGGTTTTATGCAAAACGCTTAAACGTTTAAAGACTGTTTTATTGGCTTCTTAGTCTTCGTTATACACGTCGAAAACGCGTTTGATGCTGCTTTGGTAATACGCCCAGGGGGCGTGGCAAGTAGCTTAGATGTTGCTAAACTCGAAGAGCTCTAAATGTGGCAGGTAGAAAGGATAAGCTCTTTAACCACGCCCACTTCCCCAAGCTCAAGTCATGAATAACCGTATTTTCTAATCGCTTTATTTATTCAAAGATAAAATAAAAATACGCTTAAAAAGTTTATTTCAGACTAAGTCAATAAGTGAATTAAAAGAATGGAAAAGGAACTTCGAATTGTCATAACTGCCTTTATCTGATATATATATATATATATATTTATATATATTTCTGTGAACCATAAAAATACTAAATTTATTTAATAATAATTATGTTTGCATTATATTGCATATCTGCTTTTTATCACATTTTTTACATTGATTAAAATCGCCATTTGCGTTTATTCAATTTTTTGCATGCGCAGCATTTATTAAAATATTTTAAATATATAGTTTTTGCCATCGAATCCATAACGTGTCATATTTTTTGTTTCTTTTGTTTCTCGTATGGCGCATTTATTGCGGCTATGCACTTAACCGTTATACAAATTTATCGGCATGCTGGGAGTAAAATGCGAGGAAAAACGACCTCGACTGGCATTCCAGTCGCACCAAGCCGCACATTGTGCATACGCCGTGTTGCACGTGCGGATTGTGCAACATTTTGCAGCACACACAACGACACACACAGAGCTGACTGTTGCTGTAGTCATAAAACTTCTCAGGGCTGCCGCTGCCAGGCTTAACTTTGTTGTTTAGTGTAAAAGCCTTACCGCTGGTTTGTTGCGCGTCGTTTGCAGCTTGTGTTGTTGTTGTTGCTGTTGTTGTTGTTGTTGTTGTTGTTGTTTCTGTTGTTGTTACAGCTACTTTTACTTTGTGCGCATTATCACTTTGCCGAGCACAAAAAAAACAACAACAACAACTTTGTTCGATCTCCGCTCCGACACACACAACAACAACAGCAACAACAACGATAACATCTGATATACAAAATGCTTTGGCAAATAGTTTGGCTTGCACTTTAAGTAGTTGGCAACACACATTTGCAACACCTTTAGTTGGCCTTTTAGCAAACAGCAGCCAGCTTCCTGCCAGACCCGGCAGCAGCTGGCTGCTGGCTTTCAAAAATTTCCTTTTGCGGGTGGCAGTTTTCAACTTTTTCAAGACACCCCAAAAAAAAAAAAAAATAAATAAAAAATAAAAATAAAGTTGCCCTTTTTTTTTTGGTTTTGGCAACGCATTTTGTGGCACAAGTGTTGCCACTTGTTGTTGTAATAGTTGTTGTTGTTGTTGGCTTGCTCTTAATGCTTGTTTCTGTTCTTGTTGTTGTCGCTTGTGTTGGCAACATTTGCTGCTCTTGAGTCGTTTTGGCGCTCTAAATAAATAAAATTGAAATAAATATTATATAAATAGAGCAAAGGACGATGACTGAGGGGCTGGGAGTAAGCGAGAGGGGAGAAGAGAGTAGGATGAAATTAAAAAACATATATCACAAGCTTTTTAAACTTAAATCACTTTTGAAATAAAAGAAAAAATAGGACAGGAAGAGTCTATATAATAAGTTTACAAACATATATCTATTTATTTATCTATATCAAATTCCATGCAAGGGCAAAGATATATAATGTAGATATAAATAGTCTATACACAAGGAAAAAAACCAACGAATGTCCTTGAATCTTCATTTCAATGTTTAATTGGTTGGCTCTCGTCGTTAAGCTGACATTGTTGGTTCAAATCAGATTAAGAGCACACACACACACGCACATACACATACACATATACATATGTATGTCTGCCTAATTCGATGTGTATTTTCGTTTTTTTAAATCACGTCCTAAAGTGCTTTTTTTTGTTTTTTTTTCCGCCCCTGATTCAATCATTTATTCAATACATGCTGCAATCAAAATGCTCCATTCGATTTATTGGCAACCTTTCATTTGCTCTTCCCTTCCCCTTGCCGTCAGCAGCTGCAGCAGCATTTACATAACTTATTAGCTAAGCCCATCCTTTTGGCGTTGCCAAGAACAACACTTCACACTAATTGCAGCACACAAACACACAAACACCCACACACACACACCCACACACCCACACACATATGTTTTTGCTCTCCCCTCTTATTTGGCATTTTATTGTTTCCATGCTTCGCATTTTAGTCTGACACGCAAATAAATTTATTTTCCACCCACCCCTGGACTAAAAATCAAATGCTTCAGTTGCCCCCTTTATCGTGCCTGGCATGTTTCGTTGCCGTTTCACTTGTTACATTGCGTATACGTGGCGTATTGCGTATACGCAGCGTATTGCGACTTCGCTGCGTAATTACTGCGAAGTAATCGCTCGATTTTCGTCAACCATTTGGCCGCATGTTTTGTTGCTGTTGTTGTAAATCATAAATACGTTGTTGCTGGTTCGCTGGCTTGCATTGTTTTGGCATTTGGCGCCAACTGGCTGCATGATTCATCGCCAGGCGCAAGGCTTGCGGCATGCGGCATCATTGCCTGTACCGTTATGTCGCACGTTTCGTTTACGGCGCCCCCAATCCGCCATTAGCCCAGTGTTTCATATTATGTCCTGTTTGCTGTCCTGACCGGCGTTCAATTTGATTGAAACGCATTTTTATGAAAAAATCTGCTTTATTTTTTATCGATCCGTGCGATTTAATTTTTTGCGATTTTTTACCCCCACACAAGCTTGTGTATTGTGTATGTGTGTGTGTGTGTGTGCGTTCGCCTGATTGCTCTCTGCTGTGCTCCTGGGGCTGTTGCTGCTGCTGCTTCTGCTGCTGTTGTTGATGTCCTGTGCTGCCTTATGACCTGCTGTCAGCTGCGCTTTCATGCAAATATATTGTCCCTTTTTAATTAAAACACAAGACTTAAATTAGTGCGCACGCATACACGCACACACTTAAACACACACACACGCACACACATACATGCTGCTCTTTGACCTTAAATTGTTTAAGTTTTTAGTTGGTTTATTTGTCGTTAAGGTCCTTTATCAAGTCATTTAGCTGATGCTGTCCTTTTGACATTTAAATTTTGTGTGTGTGTGTGTGTGGTTTTTTTTTGTGGTTTGGTTGCTTTGGTCAACATTAAAATTTTGTAATTTGCTTGACTTTAAGAAAAACGTTAGCTGCCCGCTCCAGACGCCACCTCGACCCACATAGACCACGTTTATTCGAGCCATAAACAAGTTGTCCGCAACTTCCCAGTTTTTTCCCTGCACCCCTCCCTCCGCCCACTTTTGCCCCTTCCCCCATCGCAACATGTTTGATGTGTAATTTCTGCAGGTGCTCATTAAAAATAATTACATCTGCTTTTGGGGCCAAGAAAATGGCAATGGCAAAAAGGCAGCGAAGCTGACAGGTGAAGAAACTGGAACTGGAACCGAGTTTCCTTTTCTTCGGCATTTGTTTTTTTTTTTTATTTGGTGTTTATTTTTCTTTCGGTTTTTCGCGATAAAATTTAGATGGCTGGCCCCATTTATTTTCTATTTACACTTTGTAAACAAGGCGAGCGCGTGCAGGCAAACAAATAAAGGAAACAAATTGTTCTCCGGTAATGGTTTTTCTCCATTTTAAATGGACGAGTATCGAACTTCAGACAGAATCTTTAGAAGTATATATGACTTTAGAGAATATTAATCTAGAACTAAAACAAGTTTAGAGCTAGGCAACCATAAGAAATAAATTGGTCTAACCTTTTATATTTCGCAGATGATCTTAACCAATTTTTAATGCTGCTAGAATTTTGGCAGACTTCCATTAACAGCTTTGAAGTAGATTTAATAAGTATATATAATGAAACGTTACAAAATGCATTTCAAACAAACACTTTCCACTTTTGCAATAGCTCAAGTCTAGGGTATAAAATCTTCATCAAGCCACATCTGAAATTCCTTCTTGTGTTTACTCTTATTTCGCATTGAGTAATCGATTGTTGTGGGGACCTTGAAAAAACAAATTTGCAAAGACTATTTAAATAATTAAGCGAGTGCCGAGCGAGTCAAAAATTCTGAAGAGGTCTCGAGGTTTGGCTGCACAAACGTTTTACAGCTTGACATTCTGTGGCTAAACCTCAAAAATAAACATAAATAAATCTCTGAGAGAGAGAGATACACGCACACGCACACAAATACACACTCGTTGATTGGGGTGACTTTGTGTGTGACAAAAAATGGGGGGAAAAGCATAAATAAAGATGAAAAAACTTCCGCACTTTAGAGCATGTGTACCGTTAGTCTGAGCCTGGCACTTGCAGAAGGCCTGAACTTTGATATCGAACTGAAAACAGGCCTCATAAGCCCAACAACAACAAGAATAGCAACAACAACTACAACAGCAACAATAACACATACACAAGTATATTTATGACCATTTTCATGATTGACCGACTCACACACACACACATACACACACACACACAATTTCAATGGGCATTTGAGCTGGGTAGGAGGGGAATGGATGTGGATATAATATATGAGCATTGCCCGGCTTTCATTCTGAATGTGCGTGATGAATAAATGATGCGCCTTGGAAGTTTCAATGATTTGGCTTTAGTTTCGCCTTTGCCTTGCATTGCTTACCCCACAAACAAACACACACGCACACACACAGACACATAAACACAAAATGGACATACTTTGGTTTCTCGAAAATGTTTGCGACTCAAACTAAAGAGCAAACTTTACATTAACGCACTAGTGGATTTTGTAATATAAATTCATGTGAAATCGGTAAAGTTCTCAGAGGCATCGAATCTAAATAAAATAGTTATATATATATATAATAAAATAATATTGCTTTTTATTTAATAGTAATTAAAGAGATTTCAGAATGAAAGACAGATATAAAAACTTCT
Source organism: Drosophila lacertosa (assembly GCA_004143845.1). NCBI lineage: Eukaryota > Metazoa > Arthropoda > Insecta > Diptera > Drosophilidae > Drosophila > Drosophila lacertosa. The sequence continues at coordinate 87,962 of SCDZ01000429.1, read as the reverse complement.
GATAAATAAGGTTTTTCCTAAGAGATGTAAGATCAATATATGTATAATTTTTAAAAATATATCGTAATAAAAAAGGCGTACAAAAAATTGAGTTTTGTTAGTCTCAACTCAACTTTCAATAACTACTTATTAGTTATTAGTTAGTGAACTTTAACTTTGTTGAGATAAGAAATGGATAATAATAGTATTAAATTAAATAAGCTAAAGATTTAATTTTGATTAACTTTTTCATCAGCTTTTTATAGCCTTAGATTCAAATTTGGCTACACAATATTTAAATTGAGCCTCTGTTTTAATCACTTACTTCGAACGCTTCCAACGAACTATTAAAAAGAGCATTTCATAGTTGCCCCCATTTTGACAAGTTCTCTTTTTGTTGACGTATTGTTTTTTATTTGTTTTTTATTTTTTATTTGTTGACTCTGACTTATAGCCTCAATTGCCATGTGTCGCATATTTGTTGCGAGAAATAAAAATGTAAATTCGAAATTTCGTACGCACAAGCGAACATTAAGTCCCGTTCTCGTTCCCGTTCCCATTCCCGTTCCCGTTCCCGTTGCCTGTCCCGTTGCCGTTCTCAAAACCCATTCACATCTGTCGTTTGGCCATTTTTATTTGCTTTTGGCATTAGACAATGTGCGCCCTCATCCGCCACACCGCATCCCTGTGTATTTATGTGGGTTAGAATCCTGCATGAATACACAATACAAGGACAAGGACCCTGCGGAAGCTGCACTAAATATGACTTTTGTCAAGCCTGTCCGAACACAGCTAACATGAATGTGACACATATATATATGAGGATATATATGTATATATATATATATATTTTAGTCTGCGTCGATCGGATAACGTATCACGCCCTCTATATGCATGTAGCTTCTGTTTGGGGTTATCCTTGCAAATATATGCGCAATTTTGTGTATTTAATGCAGTGGCAAATGTTTGACTTGGCCCGAAATAGACATGGCCCGAACCCACTGAGCCTCTGAGCACTCGTCAATGTTTACGCTTATGCTAATTTTGGCCAGATCTGAGCACCGCTTAGTGTATTGCTGGCCCCTTTCCACTCGTTGTTGTCCTTGTTATCCTTATTGTTATGCGGCCTCTTGTTGTGTACCCTGTAGAGGGTCAAAATGGATGGAAGAAAGCTATGCAAGTATTTTTAACAGCAGCAAAAGAGGCATATGAGACACTATATACTTCTAGGGTATATCCCAGTCGAGCACTAACTTTAACTTGTGCTCGTTCTTGTTATTGTTTTATTTGCCAGTTGGCAATTTGACCAGCACATGCAACAAATTTGATAAGAGCTTTTGAATACAGATTAGAGCAACGAGTGTCCTTTGAGCTGCTTGCCCCCAACTCTCTCTCTCTCTCTCTCTCTCTCTCACTCTAGCCAAATATATCTGCGTAGAGCGCAGATTAACCACATAAATCAGTAAATCAAATGCAGCAGTTTAACAATAATGCATTAAGCATTAAAAGGAGCTCGAAGCGTTTGGGGTCGCAGCTCCGGCGGCACATTAAATGTCCAGGCATACAAATGACATGCAGATTCACTTTACTTAGTTGTCCGTGCTGCTGCGTATGCAAAGCTTTTGAGCTACTAATTAGATTCAGATCAGACCCCCCCCCCCCCCTTTCATTTCTACCTGCGCCACAAAGCGCCTGGAGCTGCATCTCAGGCTCTCAACTGCTATAACTGAATTTGCTATGCAATTCTGTTGCTTTTGTTTTGTTGTCGTTGCAAAATTAATTTTCTCATGATTTAGTTGGCATTTGTGGTTTTGATTTTGCGGTTGAGTGGCCTTTAAAGGACTTTAGCCACGTAAATGGACAGCAGAAAAAAACAAAAACAAAACAAAACGAGCCAGCCAGCAACGTTAATTAGCGCAAAATATTACGCATACGTAATGTTAAGCATATATAAAATCTGTGAGAAACAGCGCACATGCGAGGCTAACATGGCGTATGATTATATAGAAATATTTAGGCCACATCGCAGTTAATAGAATTTCAACCGCCACGCGAATTTAATGTGCACCCAATTAAAGTTGAACCTTCAGTTGGTTTATGCGTGGCACATATTGTAAGCAATATATGACAAGTTTTATTTAACAGGAAAATTGCAAAAGTTATTAAATTACATTTATAGTGAATTCCAAGAAAACTGAAAGCTGAACACAAGCAATTTTCAATAATATTTAATGAAAAGGAAGACAGCAAGCATTTTAATTATGATATTTTTCTTCGAAATAATCCGAGCAATATTCACAAATTTATTTAGAAATTGTCTTTGGAGAATCTGCTATCTATTTCTAATAAAATATATATATATATAAATATGTGATGCTTTTAATTGCATTTTATATGCAATTTTAGGTGGAAGCTGTCTAAAGCTTACAGTTCAATAAATAGAAAATAGCATAAAGCCAGTGAGAATAAAATAAATAAGTTTTAATAAGAAATTCGATTGACAAGTTATTCAAGTTGTCAGGCATATTATTTAATGTGTAAATTATTGCAAAATAAAATGAAAACTAGAAATTGGGAATTTTCGATGAGAAATCTATTTGTTTAAATTTTATATATATTAACAAAAAAAATAAATTGGTCAATAAATGTGATTTTGATTGAACAAACATTGTGCGTTGATCCAGCTTAGTTATAACAAATTTAACTAGACTCCTCGGATATATATATTTTATATATATTATATTTATATTTATTTTATTTATATTTATATTTTCTGCGCAATCCGTTTTTATTTATTTAAAATTTTTTGCAATATTCGCTTGCCGCATGAACCTCGGCTGGCGTGTCAACATTTCTATTAGCAAACTCTAAACGCGACAGCACACAAAACGTAAACCCCTCCCCCTCCCCCTCCCTTTCCCCAACCCCCTTCGTCTCTCCTTTAGCCCCACATATATGCAATCGTATGTACCTTGATTGTGGTTCGCTGTTTTGCTTGCGGTCAGAGTTGGTCGTCGGTCAGCAAACAAGCGTGAAATTGCACGGCAATCGTGTTGGACTGGAAAAAAGAAAAGCCAGAGGAAAACCAGAGAAGAGAGAGAGAGGGAGAAAGGAAATTGTACTGTGAAAAGCAATCAAACTTGCGGCCTATGATTGTCAAACCCCTGCCCCCGACACACACACAGTCAGCTTTGTGTGGAATGCATTTTCGGGTCAGTTGGCCCCCAAAAGAGCAATTAATGCGCTATTGTTGTTGTTTGATTAGGCCAAGTCTTTTAAATGCCAAAACATTGTGTACAATTATTAGCAGCAGCAGCAGCAGCAGCTGCAGGGTATGTTGCTATTTAAATTAAATGCATACAATGCGCTGCACGCGCTAATGATTCAATTATCCTTATTACTTGACCATGTGCAAACACACACACACACACACAATCACACACGCATAGTTGAATATGCACAGACATGCGGGCGAATTGTGCCCTCGACTGCGCCACAGCGCTTGGTTTAATTAAAACCGAACCGATTCAATTCCAATCCCCAACCCCAACCCCAACCCCAAATGGAGGCCAGTCGACAGCACGTTTTAAATTTAGCTCACTTGTTCAAAGGACCAGAAGAATATTGCCCGGCGGCCACTTCATTAAAGGGCGTAAAGTTGCAAAATTTATTTGCATCATGCGCCGAACGTTCCAATGTTATTGAGCCTGAATGTGGATTGATGGCGGCCTGTCCAGCTCGATGCAGCAGTGCTGTAAATCCTTCTACTCAGTTTACTGCACCAAGATTTGCACACACGCCGCATTCGTGGCTTGCGTACTGCGCCTGGGGAGCAGCCTGTGTGTAGTTGGATACGCTGTCAGGTGTACGTTTAATAGCTGCATTGAGGTCAAACTCAAAGTGAAACTGTTAAATTTAAAGTAATGGACGGCTTTCACCTGGCCACAATTTACGCCACATTTTATTAGTAAGAGGCAAAAGGCGCTGTTTAAGTGAGTAAAATACTCTCAATGTTAAGGTAATAACAAAGACATTAAGGTAACAACGAATGGGGGAAAGAAACTGAACTAAACGGAAGTTTTATTTAACTATATATTGTAGTTTAATTAGCCATAGCTATATAAAGCATTTTAAGCTAACAAAGGGACTTCAAATGAAAGCAGCTTTACATAATGTTATCATTGTTAACATTGCGCTGTTAAATTCAATTCTAAATATGGTAAATTAAAATTAGCCCTAAGCACAGCTATCTCCTCACAATTAACAATATACAATAATGTTGTTAATTAAAGTAGGAATTTTCAAGGTATTCAAATTAGTATAAGAATTATTGCAAATTAACATTTAATATTAATTGATTTTATAAGAACAACATTAATTCGCAATTTGCATATTGTAAATGATGAAAATTTAAATGTATTTTATAAATTCCTTTTAATACGGCTTATCTGGCATTGGTTTATTTAAGCGAAGGCATTTATATTCAAATATTTCGAAGTGCAATAAATACAATTGTGGCAATTATCGAAAGGCTTTAAACACAAATGAATTCAATCAAACAATGTTAATAAATCAATTTAATTTCATTTCATTATATTGTTGAAAATCTGTGTGTCCCAATCCAGCGAAATCTATTAAATGCCAGCTCAAACATGTTCTGTCAATCACTTTTCAATTATTGCCAGCTAATTTGACTGCCCTTTTTAAAGCACGCTATATAATAAAAATATATATATATATAATGCCACTGGCTATGATATTTATATATGTGCAAAGTACTTTTTTATATATATAAAGAATGGCATTCCTATTACTGTTTGCTGTTTATTTCGTTGCCTTTTTTATTTTATACTGTGCTCTTACAAAAATTGCTGCGAGCAGAGTAAAAGAAAATACAAGAAGAAAAAAAGCGCAAAAATGAAGTAAAAATGAAGGCGCATAAAATGCAAGCGGCGGCATTTTGCAGCTTTGTGAAGCGAAGAAATGGGAAACAAAAGCAAAAAAAAAAATGAAAAAAGAGAAAAAATGGAAAAGTGGAAAAAAAAAGACAAATGGAAACACAAAATGGCAGTGTGACGTAGCGTGTAAGTGTTGGTAAACGCGGTGCGAAATGCCTCGACGCTTTTTTGTCTCCGCGCTGTTGTTGTTGTTGCTGTTGTTGTTGTTGTTGTTGTTGTTGTTGTTGCACATGTACGAATGTTATGTAGGTCAGCAATGCAGTGGAATCACTGATTGCTGTTACTCTAATACCCTGCAATTCTGTGTGGTTACATATGGGGTGCATTAGTGTTGAGTAACTAAAATAACAGCAAAGTATTGCAGCTTAGTTTAAATTTTGTTTACTTGTTACCCTTGTCTAGAGTTATTCAAAGAATTTTATATGCGTGGTATATCGTTGTTCAACACTGCTGATTGTGGTTGTTGTTGTTGTTTCGGCTGCAGTTGTTGGCGTTGTTTAACAAGTTCGAGTGCGGCGTATTTGCAAAATTTAAGAACCATCTAAACTTTTGCGAGTGTGTGCGAGTGCGACAAAAAAACAAAGCGGCCCAACAAGAAAGGAACTTTTTGGAGGCTGTCGCTGACACCAAACACACACACACATACAGACAAAAGCAACAGCAAAAAGTTTGTTTAACAATGTGTAAAGAAGCTGAGAAATGGTTAGGAACATGCTCGGAAATAGGGTGTACGGGTAGGGTGTCTACAAAATAAAAAAAAAAGAAGAGAACTAAGGCAAACATATTTGACATTTGCATACGAAAAGTGTCAAAAGGGGAACACACATTTACACACACTTACACACACACACATACATATGAGACCGCAACTTCCGTTACGCTCTTATCTTAGTATATTGTCTGTGGCTTTTTCTCTCACTCACACAATCTCCCTTTCTCTATCGGTTGCAGGAACGGTACAAGGCCGACATTAGTCTTGCCATACAATTGCTGCAGTGCAAACCGGACAGCTTTGTGCCCCAGAAGGTGTCCTCGGTAAGACGCAAGTCGACTTTTCCACTTACCCAAAGTTCGAACTTATCTCTGAGTATCTCTCTCTCTTTGTCTTTTTGTCTCTTTCTGTAGCTGCCCATCGATATTCAGTCGAAGGTGTCGGCGTATATGCGGCTGGAGACGAACTCGCATTCGGACTCGGAGTGCAGCAATAGCGGCGTGGGCGTGGCCACAACAGCTTCCTATAAAGTGCTTCCGGTCTCGGACTCGCCACCGCCAGCGCCATGCCCCTTTCCGCCCACCGCCATGGTGTACTCGATGCGTGGCCTCGGTAAGTGTCAGTAGACCATGTTGATTTTATTATAATTTCTTTTACTCTTGATTTTACTATTTTCATTCGCAGCAATTGAATTATAATTTCCCCGCTCGCATATGAGCAGAAAATGCAAAACAAAAAAACAAACACGCAACAATTTTCCATTTTCAACTCAATCCGCATTCACATCATTTTTCACTTGCCGCACATTACATTTATTTATGATTTCTATTTGGTTTTCATTTTGTGTTCTTTTTGTGGAAATTGCTCGCTTTAATTGTTTTTCATTTCATTTGAATTTATTGACATAGTTTTAATTACAGCTCAAATTTATTGTAAATAACTTGTATAATTTATATTTTATTTGCTTTTGTGTTTCCAAATAACTTTAATAATATTTAAATTCAGTTTTATATGACATTTAATGGTTACGTGATTTTGGCAATATTTGGCTGGGAAATATATAAATATATATATATGTATATATATGTATATATATATTGAATGTATAGTAAAAATATTTAATAATTAATGTGTTAAAAATCACATAGAGGGAACTCAATAAATAGAAAAGAAATAAATATTTAATAAATATGTTAAAGTAAACATACAAACAATGTTCATATTAAACTCATTTATGTTACTTATCAAATTCAAATATGGAAAATATGTGAATTAAATATTACATAAAAAATTTAAAATATAATTAAAACATTGTTTATATATTTATTTTAAACTATGACATAACAAATTTATAATAAAAAGAAAACATTGTTTAAATATTTATTTTAAATTGCCTATTAAATATTTATAATTCAATTTATTTAAGCTAAATAGTGCCAAAAATATCTTTAAAAAAAAAAACGCATATATTTAACATATTAAACAAAGAATCTGAAATAATTAACTTATTTAACTTCTCGTTCAACAACAGATGCCAACAATGGCAACTCAGCCAATGCACCGGCCAACAACAACAACAACACGAGCAACAGCAACGCGACCAACACAAAGGATACGATCAACAACAACAACAATAACAACAATAACAACAAGCACAACAACAACAAAATAAGCACCAATCAAACGCTCAACGGACAAGCCAAGCTAAGCAGCAACAACAACAACAACAACAACTCCGATCCCGACATGATTTCGCCGACAGTTATGGCCAAATTCCTGGAGGACGAACTTAAAGCGAACACCGTCAAGCACTGCGACACCTGTCAGTGCAGCAAAAAGGATCTGACCGTGCTGGCGGACATTGCACGTTCCTATTCGGTGGCCACGCAGACGCCGCACGCGCTGGCCGCCGCTGCCGCTGCCGGCGTCGGCGTTGGCGTCGGCGTCGGCGCCACTTTGAACGAGCCGCCGCCGCTGACGCAGCTTTGCCTGCGTTGCCACAGCAATCTGAATTCGCCGTCGCGGACCAACAGTCCCTATCTGATGAAGCTGGTGAAGTCGAGCGATTCGGTCATCTCGGAGACGAAGAGCTCCGTCTCGGATCTGAACGACATGGACAAGCTGTTCACGCCGCCGCCGAAGAAGGACGACCTGATGGTCAATCCCATACTGGGCCATCACAGACTGTGCGAACGCACCTCCACGCTGATGTATCCGACCACGCACCTGGGCGCCTACGCGGCCGAAAAGTATCTGCTGGAGACAAGCAATCTCGGCCAGCTGCGCCAGGGCCAGCGGCGTTTCCTCGACGGCGGCGGCACAGCGCTGCAGCTGCTCAGCAAGTACGAGACGAACGCTGCGCCCGGCGCCGAGGAGCTCGAGGATGAGCTCAGCAAGCCGCTGCTGGCGGGCACCTTGCAGCCCAGTCTGCTCGAGCCGGAGCCGACGGCGTCCGTGCAGATCGGCAAGCCGGAGGACATCTGTGAGCCGCCGCTCGCAAAGCCAGCGCCAGTTGTTGTTGTCGCCGCCGCCGCAGCAGGCGCCACTTCCACTTCCGCTTCCGCTTCCGCTGCTTCAGCTGCAGCTGTTCCTTCTGCTGCTGCTGCTGCTACTGCTGCTGCTGCTGCTGCAGGTTGTCAGCTCAAGTCGAACAACTCGGGCAGCGTGCAGAGCCTGTGGAGCAACAAGACCAGCAGCTGCGAGGGCGCCAAAATGTTCGAGACATTCAACAGGAATCTCATCAAGACCATTAAGGTGAGCTTGAAGTCGGGTTAACAGTGAAAGCTCCATTCACAAGACCAGGTTTCAGTTAGTAGCTGTTGAGACTCATTCTGAAGATTGATTGATCAGACTTATAGCAGATAGCTGCCATAGAAAAAATTATGAATAACTCCTTTGTCATTCAAGATATTCAAACCAAAATAAATGTATAATATATAAATATTCATAATATATAAAGCTTTCATAGAAACAATCGGTTAAAAAATAGGTTCTTGCATAAAAATCTATTTTGTTTTTTAAATAATATCTCAACTTAATAATTGTAATTATTATGCATTTAACTTATGCATCAAAATGTATTTGTATAATGTTTGATACTATTTTAAACTTAAACTTTTCTCTCTTTCTTGATTCTACATCTGAAGTTTTCTCATATATATATATTTTTTGTTTTATTTTTTACTATTTTTAATTTTTTTTCTATTTCTAAAACAAGTTTGTTTTAAACATATGTGTATTATGGATTTTGGTTAAAACATATTTTTAATCCATTTAAAAACGAATATTTAAAATTTGTATTATTTAGATTTTATTTTAATGTTTTTATCATAACTACAGTAAACTATTAGTAGGGGAATAATAAAGCATATAGCTCCAATAGGAATAATCGATCCAAAAATCAGTTTTTTGGTTTTTTAAGATACAGTCAGCAAAGTTGTCAAACAAAAATATATATAAGCTCATTAAATGAATATTAAATAATTATCAATGTGCAACAACTAAATACTATAGTTCTCCATAGGAATAATTAATTTAAAAATACATTTTTGTATGAAAAACATTTTTAATTACCAAGTTATGCTTAACTTCACTAAATTGTAAATATTGAATAAATTGTACAGACAGGTTTCAATTGAAAGAATAGACAGTTGAGTTTTTCTGTCGGTAAGACTCTATTCAGTTATAATTGTCTCTGAGGAAAGCTTTCACTGCGTACATATATTTAATTTATTTATTTACCCTTCAAAATATGCATATACTAAATGCCGTTTGCCTTAATCGCAGGCGGAGAATCCGAAGTACCGCGGACCGCGTCTCTGCGCCATGCGCATCCAGCAGAACGGCCAGAGCAACATTCTGCTGGACAATCTGGAGTCGATCGAGACGCACGTGCCGGTGATCTACAAGCGACGCGAGCGTCTGCTGGACGAGGAGCTGAACGACGGCAAGGACATTATAACGTCCAAGGAGAGCAATGCGGCGGCCGCCGTCGAGGCGTGGCAGGCGTCGGCCATGCCGCACGAGAACGTGGCGCTGCAGCCCGTGCTGGAGCCGCAGGTGGAGCCAAAAGAGACTGAAAAGTGCGTCCAACTGGACAGCAATGTGGTTGCGGTCGCTGCCGAAGCGATTCCAGCAGCGGATGCAGCCACAGCAGCTGCGATTCCAACTGCGATTCCAGCTGCTGCTGCTTCTGCTGCCGCTGCTGCTGTTGCTGCTGCTGCAGCTGCTGCTGTCGTCGTCTCGTCGAAGCATTCGGCCAACTCGAGCTCGCTGAGCGACGCCATCGATTACCAGGAGAGCGTGCTGCTGCGTCGCCAGCAGCTGAACCGCGTGGCCGAATGGGTGCAGCACAATACACAGCAGCTGGAGCAGCGGGCGCTGCAGCCGCCGGCGCTGGCCAGCGACTCCAACTCGGGCACGGAGCGACAGTCCTCGTACTCCACACTGGATCGCATGGACTCCATATCCATCGAGAAGCTGAGCATGGACTCCGGCTACAAGACAACGCCACAGCAGCTGACCAACGGCTATGCGGATGCGGGCAAATCCACCGAGGATTCGCTGTCGCCCAAAACGGACATTACCAGCAACTCCCTGCCGGAGGCAGCGCCCAGCGGCCAGCCGACCGCCAATGCCGCCGTCGCAACCAAAAAGGCGGAACTCTGCACCACCTACTACAGACGGACCACACGCTCCGGGCTGCCGGTGGCATATACCACGACCACGACGACGACAACAACGCTGGCGAACAATGCCGCTGGTGACTCGCAGGGCTGCTCGTCGTCGGGCTCGCCGTCGCTGGTCTGCCCGGAGCCGCCGACGTGTGATATACTCAACTACAAATACTATCCGAATGACACGGACAAGACGCGCTCCGTGCAGGCGGAGCTGCACACGACCACCCAGCACGTGGACATCGCCCAGATGGAATACAATGTCAAGCAGTTTCTGCTCAAGCAGAACGAGTGGTCAATGCGTGCCGAGGCAGCGCCAGGCGCAGTTGGAGCAGTTGGAGCAGCTGGAGCAGCTGGTGCAGTTGGAACAGGAGCGGTTGGAACAGCTTCGGGCGCACGTCTGTTGCGGCAGACGCGTCTGTTGGGACCCGGTGTGGGCGAACGTGTTCGCATGGCCACGCCCGGTGGCGCTGTGGCGGCCACGCCCAGTGTCCTGGCGCCGCACAGAACTGAAACGAATTTATAAGGCGGGCAAAGGAGGGATTAAAAAAAAGGGATCGCAGCGAGCAGCTGCATAAAACCAAATTGTATTCTAGTTAAGCGCATCAAACTAACCGGAAAGAAGTGCTTGCCAGCATGTTTAAGTTAATGAGTAACACATATACTAACTAACTAGTAAGTGTACGATATACATATATATCTAAGTGTACTACCCATATATACATACATATATACACACAAGTAATACTTTAGACTAAAACCAAGCTAGCAAGAAAGCTTCTGAGTTGCGCTTCGAATGCAGCTTTAAAGGACAACGGGGCGTTGGCATTTAATATTCATAGTTTTAACTACATATTCATTTTAACTCTCACTTCGTACACTCAGCGAAAAAGCTAAGCATTTTCAAAAGCTGTTAAATTAGTTATTATTTAAAGATTTTCTTTCTTAACTCTCCAATGTCTCTAACAAGAAAATATTGTACTTCCATTTAAAACATATTTTCGCTCCTTGTTATAATTGTTTTATATTTAATGCAATTTCTTTGTTCTTTTATAAGCAACTTTTTCTGTTTGGTTTATTTAAATGTAAAAAAGAAAGTATTTATAAAATTCATTCTTCCAATTTATGCAGAAAAAAATTGTTGAACTTTTTGTTTTTAGTTTAGTATTTGAACAAATTCAATAGTTGTTATAAGCAACTGCATTTAATGCAGAACATATGTTCCATTTATTTTTTTTGGTAGATTTAAGGCTTATGTTAAACCAGAAATATTTTAATATGAATTGCTCTTCCTATTTGTAAAGAAAAGTCAACGAGTTTTCTATCGTTTAAACTTTAATTTAACACAAAGATAATTTTTATTATATTTTTATAATTATTTTTGGTAATATAAAACCATTTGCTCAAGTCACAAAACTAACTTTCAGTTTAATTTAAGCCTAAAAGATCATTTAAAAATGGAAGCCTCTTTTCTCTGAGTGTTTTCCCATTTTATTATTTTAACTTCTTCCGTCTTCCTTTCGCTGTATAAAATCTGTATAAACTTAACTATAAAAGAAGCTGTCAGCATTTAGCAAAAGTTTTCCATTTGAATCCGATTTTTGTCTTCCCTTTTTTCGATTTCTCTGATCTTAGCCAACGCCAGGTTGTTCCAGCTAGTCCAAAGCAAATATATACATATATATAGCATATATATTAAAAGCATATGATTATTCCATATGATATTCAAATTTTTGCATTACCTTTTGGTGTCTGCATGTTAATCAATCCATTTAATATACATCTATATATATATCTGCCTAGGCTATAGCGACTACGATTACGATAACAAAACAAAAAAAAAAAAAAAAAAAAAAAAATAAAAAAAAAAAAAAAAAAAAAAAAAAAAAAAAAAAAAAAAAAAAAACGTGACAAAAAATATTTTTATTTTTATAAAATGCGACCAAAACAAAAAAAAAACCGAAGCAACCAAAACCAAAAAAAAAAAAAATGAAATGAAAAACAACACACAAGAAAACCTATTCGAGAGTTCTAAATTAAGTTGAAATAATGAAAATTTGAAATGAAAAATGAAAATTAAAAATTATAAAAGAAATCCGCCAAGAACCTGCCTAATGTAAGCTTCTACGATATAGCAGCCGCTCTATAACTAACCTATATACAAGTGTACTGTACCTTCTTAGTAAAAATTTGCAGCAACTGTACTCATTCCTGCCCATTAGATGACCTTCATAACACACACACACACATACACAAACACGCAGATTCTGGATCAAACATATGATTCCTATATACATACATACATACATATATACACGATTGTAATCCTCTGCCAACTAGCGTATGCATTGCTATATATAACGATATATATATATATATATATCTGAACAGACATATGGAAACACTCACACACACACACACACACACACATATATATTTACATATATTTATGCCGCATTTAAATCATAATATATATAGATCATATACCCGACCCACATCAAGACACTTTCGAAAGGCTTCAAATTAACTACCGAAGAAAATAACATTTTCTATATATACACGCATAATCCCAGCCATATTTAAATCAAAATTAAATGCCTATTTACTCGTCTATTTACATACATACATACATAACATGCAATACATACATATAAACACTTATATACATATATATATATACGTATATATATATATGTATATATATATATATCTATTACTTGAACACTGTATACACTGAGCGAAATGCTAAATGAGAAACGCTTTAATACTGTTATGTTTGGCCTAATTCTAAACGTTTAATTAGATACAAATTCTCGTATAAACCAAAACAAAACAAAAACCTATTACTACTACTTAATAAACTGCTTATATAACTGATCTATTGTTAAGACTCATTTCTGACCAGTGTAACTTAAAATTATAATCTGCAGCTAAGTTCGTCAATCAAAAGCAAAAAACCAAAAAAAAAAAACAAAAACAAAGACTTGAAAAATGTTCTTCGATAGAAAGACACGCAAACAAAACACAATCAAAACTTACATATTCAGAACCCACATCAAATCATAACTAATCCAAAACTACTCGAAAGCACCTCATTAAAAAAAAAAAACAAAACAAAAACTATTCAAACTCAACTCTTTGCTCCCCTCGAATAATACTCATTCAACTCGCTGCTCAAAAAGGGGTACATAAAAAAAAACAAAAACCAATTAAAGCCCAGTCGCATATTTTGTAGTTCAAAATGAATTCCTTTAAATAGCAATAGAACACTGCCCTTTCCCCACCCCCCTACCCCTCCCTACCCCCCTCTGTCAACACATTAAGCTACGCATTTAACTTTAAGTAGAATTATTTCAACAAATTTTCGAGCTCAAAGAACTTTTTAAAGGCAGCTTACGTGTAAAATTACAATTATTAGCAAAAACCAAACCAAAAAAAACTAATAATAAAATGAAATGGAATTTCAATAAAATAAAATACAAAAAAAAAAACACACACAAATTTAGCACAAATATTTGGGCATAAGTTGAACTCCCCTAGGCCAGCTGCATAAACTAACTGATGTATTTAGTTTTTAAGCGTTTTTTGCCGAGTTTTTTTTTTTGTTTTCCCACTCCCCAAATTTTCCCCTAGCCTTATACATATACATATATACATACATATATATATATATTGAGTGTACATTTTTGCGCCTAGTTTGATATAACAATTTTTTGAGCTATCGAACCACCTTAATGTGTAACAACAACTAAAAGCAACCGAAACAAATTAAATAAATATGAAAATTTTTTTGACAAAAAAAAAATAACATTAACTTTACTTGATAAGTGTAATACTAAAAATAAAAATTTTTTTGTTAGAAAAGTTGAGAATATGATTTTTTATAAGGGTTTGTGGTAACATAAATGTGCTTCATCTTTTTCATTTAACAATTTCCCATTAACTGCATTCCTAACAGGTAACTGGCATTTGAGTGTCCTTTGTTAAAGGATTCGTCGAACTCATTAAGAAAACATTAGGGTGCTTCCCTTGAACACAGCTGTCTTTGTTTGGGTAAACGGCAAATTCTAACTAAATGTTATTTTAACTATTAAAAAAATAGAAACTTGGTACTTGGAAAGTACTTTAATTACCATTTAGTTATTTAAGGTGTTAAGAGTTTTTATATACGCCCCTATGGGGGCGTGGCGAAAGACAGAAATTGATGATCTTGACAGTTTATAAAATGTAGATATTTTATTAGGCAAAATTTAAGAATTTGTTTAACTTAGACAGACTTAACTAAGTATATAAAAATATTATGTAAATTTCTCAACATATAAATATTTGTATTACGAAGAGCAGAGTTAAGATTCCCAAATGATTATGATATTATTATGATATTATATGATAATAATATATTGATCATGATATTATATGATATAATATGATAGATAAATCGTGAAAAGAAAGTTAATTTTTTAAAAAAATATTTCTAGTTTTCTTCTATAAAAACTTAAGGTTATTTAACCTCAGTTAAGCTGCCTGATAAAAAGAGGAGCTTTGGATATATTTAGTATATTAAAGCTAGATGAATAACAGGTAACAGCTTTAACATTTAAGAGCACCCAACTAAATAAAAGACAAACATTCATTTTTATTTTTTATATGTGTGTATGTATTTTGTTTTTGTGTAATATTTATTTAAAAAAAAAAAAATTTTGCGAAAATGAAATAAATAATTTGTTGCATGCACTTAAAGGACTACGGAAAGTTTTTCTCTTGCTTTCTCATTTCTTCTGATCTAACTCATTTCTTGTTGTGTGTGTGTGTTTGTTTTTAGCGATCGAAAAATGGCGACAAAATGGCTTCAGTCAGGGCGACTTCCGACCAAACCCGTTCCTGGGATTGGCCAGAAATGGACGCAGTTTAAAGAGCGACGGCGTCGTCAACAGCCGCTGGCTGCGGCTCGGCCTCCACCGAGTTGGCAGCGCCGCCGGCAGAGGCGCCGACGCCGACGCCGGCAGAGGCGTCATCGTTGACAACGATCACCTCGTTGACGGGCACCGCCTCCTCGAAGGAATCATCGATGGCCTCGGCGCTGCTGCGCACCTCGTTCTCCGACTCGGCCGGCTGCTCGGCGACATCGTCGGCTATCTCCAGCTTGTCGGCCACGTCGGGCTTGGCGGCGGGCGCCTCGGTGGGGGCAGGGGCAGCTGCAGCTGCAACTGGCGCATTCTGCGGCCGATTGCCGCCCAGGAAATTAATGATGCCCTGCAGCGGACCCTGCTGCTGCTGCGGTGCAGCCGCCGTCGCATTGTTGTTGTTGCCGCCGCCAAACACGTTGTTCACAAACGATTGTATGGGCCCCGGCGGACGGGCCGTCGTCGGCTGGGCGCTCTGCGTCTGCTGGCCAGTTAAGCCGGACAGCGTGTTCTGGAACTGAGTGCCCAGATTGCTGGCGAACTGTTGAATGCCCTGGAAGGCCTGTGTGGTGCTATTCACCACGGATTGGACGGCGTTCTGGGCGGACGTGATGGCGTTGCTGGGATTCAAAAAACCAGGCACGGTCGGCGCCGGCGTCGCCGTCTGATCGGCCAGCACTTGCTGCGTTTGCTGCTGCGGCTGCTGCTGCTGTTGCTGCTGGCCATTGAACTGATTGAGAAACTGGCCAATTGGAGAGTTTTGGATTAGCTGCTGCACAAAGTTCTGCTGCGTCGAGCTCTGCGTGGGCGTCGCCTGCGTGGCCTGGCGCAGATTAGGCTGCACTGCATCCTGTTCCGGTTCGGCGGGCTGTTCCACAAGCGGCGCGACGGGCGCGGCTGCCTCGACAACAACTTCCTCGGCGGGCAAAGCTTTCAGAATGGTTTCAGGCTGGGACTCGGGCTGGGCTTGGACTTGTGGCTCGGTTTGTGGCTCGGTTTGAGGCTCTTCCAGTTTGGGCAGCTCCGTTTTGGGCTCGGACTCAGCGATTGGCGGCTCCGCTTTAGGGAGCTCGTCCAGCGATTTGGGCAGCTGCGTTTTGGCCTCCGTCTCGATGGTTGTTTGCTCCTCCTTGACCAGCGGCAGGGCCAGCGGCTCCTTGTCCTGCACGATGGCCACGGGTATGTCCAGGGGCTGCTGCGGCTGCAGCACGCGTCCCTGGCCGCCCACAAACAGGCAGATTAGCACGAAGGCAATTGGCTTCATTGTTTGGCTCTTTTTTATATTTTGTTTGTTTTCTTTGCTTTTGCTTTTCCACACAACGCGAGACGAGTTTCAGCTAGCGCCTGACGGTCACGACTGTTGGAAATTTCTTTGGCGTCGGCGCATTTATACGCTCGCTGCGGCTGCGTCGACTGCGGCAGCGACGGCGGCAGCGACGGCGACGTCGACGGCGACGGCGCAAAAGACAAGCGTTAAGTGAAGAAGACGCCGCCGCCGTCTTGGCCAATTCTTTAACTGGATGTCATTGAACTGCCGCAGGCGACGTTGGGGCCCTTTTTACACTGGGCCCAAAGCTGGCGGCCGGCTCGGTAATTGGCCAATTCTAAGGAGCTGGCCCAAGAAACTAGCTAGGCTAGTTCTTGCGTCTGAAAATAAAACCGATCAAGGTTACATTTTTATGCGAAACTTAATTAATTGAGCGATCGTTTTTGCTTCTTCTTCTTCTTAAACTTAGAGATCGTTTAAAGACACACCAACTGAGATAACAATTAAATTTAAAGGGTATGCGTGCAATTAAAACACGCTTTAAATTAGCGATATGTTCTAATTGAAAATAGTTGTAAAAAAAAAACAATTAAATTAAATTTATTTTTTATGTTGCGTTGACTGCGAAAATCTTAAAGTATTTGTATTATCATAATCCAATAATAACATTAATAATATAAAATTATAAATGCAGTTTTTATATATTTTTATATAACTTATATTTAAAGCATAAGTAAAAACAATTATGCAATAATATTTCAAGTAAAAATACTAACAATAATAATCATAGCACTAAAAACAGTTTATTGTACTTTTTATTTTTTCTTTTATTTTTAATTTTTTTTGTACATTAAACTGTTTTTATTGTTATGATTATAATTGTTATTACTTACACATGAAACATTATTACAATTATATAAAAGTGACTATAAATATACCAACCTGTTTTTAATTTCAATCACTATTTGAAGTTTGTTGGGCGGAAATAGTTGGGTAGTTGCGGCAACAGATACCCTATTTTTTAAAGAAGAATATTTTGATTAACTATTAAGGTATTAAATTTCAGGAATTGAATTCAAAAAAGAAGATAGTAAATCTATTTTTAGGTAATTTAATACTTTCTATTAAATTTTTTAACATTCAAAATTTATTTTATATTATATTTATTGATTAAAATTAATTAATTTGACATGAAGATTAATAACATATTAACTAGGAAAATAATTACTATAAAGATTGTCATTTGATTTCAAGATTGTCACAACAAAATCAATTAAGTTTAAATAAATGAGATAAAGTAAAGATATATATTTAATAAGAAAACATCCAAAATTGATATACAAAAAGCTCTATATTAAGTAGGAATAAAAATGTTTTGATTTAAATGCATTCTAAGATTAATTTAATTTTTTAAACAGAAGACTTAAACTTTATTTGATCAAATATAAAATGTTCTTTATTTGTATAATATGGTAAATAAAATAAATAATTATTCCTCACTTGTTAAGCGTACCAGAAAAAAAGGGAAAGTAAAGAAAGCAAGAAAAATATTTTATTTATTTTTATATATTTTTTTTTAAGGTATTTAAAGATAAAATATTATTGGGTATATAAAGTATACTTATTTTTATTGATTGTGTATTTCATTTTGTTTATCTTTAATAATTTTATTTATTTTATTTGATTTTTAAAAAATAATCTCTCTGATTTGCAACTCAACTGAAATTTTCTACATATTATTTTTAGTTATACAAAGTTTTTCATACCCGGCGCAGCTTTTGTAGGGTATTTAAAATGCAGCACGCACATGAGCCAAAGCTAAGCGTGTTCTTCTTCTTGCTCACCAGCTTGTTCTTTGCATTAACGATCGTCGATTAACTTTGAACAAGATCTTGGACATTGTCTCCCCCCCCCTCCCCCTCCCTTCACCCCCTCGGCACGCACTTTGTCCCACTATGCAACTGGTTTTTATGGGTTTTATCATCGATCGGCAACAGAACTCAATATATTTTCCAACCAGCAGATAGCAGCAACCACCGCCAGCACCGCTGGCACCACCCACCTCCGCCCACCTCCGCCCAGCTCTGGCCAGGTGCGTTTTTCACTCTCATTCCTTGGACGCGAACAAGAAAGTCTTTGGCTTGTCTTTGGGTTCTTTCGAATGCGTCCAAAACGAAACGAAACGAAACGAAACGAGTTTGCGGCCAAGAAGACGAAGACAAAAACCAGCTCGGAGTGCGGCTATTTTTAGAGCCAATTAGTTTTGGCCGCGGCGACTGTATTGGGATGCTTGGGATTGGAGCTGCTGCATTTTAAGATGCGTTTTCACCGAACCGAACCGACAGACTCACAAAATGGTTGGAGATTAGAAATGCGGCCACGCCCACACAGCGCCCAGCCCATCAGCTATGCAAATGAGCTGCATTAGAAAAAAAAATGTAGTTAAATGGGTCAGCGGAGGTCGGAGTCGGGGGGCAGGTGTTAGAAGAAGCAGAAAATGAAAGCGGCCCCGGAAAAACCTGGCTAAAAAAAACAAACCAAAAGAAAAACCAAAACAAAAAACTAAGCAAATCTTTTGGCTGAACTTGACCAAATGGCAGCGTTTATTGGCAATGCCAAAGAGTTGGCCAAAAACTGGACAGAGAACTCGTTTTTGCGCGCTGGCCCTTTAAAGCGAACTGGCCAAGCGGCCAGCGCGAACGGGGGCGGCGGGTGGGCGTGGCTTGTCGTGGCCAAGCGCTGCGCTCGCTGTGCCTGCAAAAGGACATTGACATCGACATCGACATCGACTTTGATTTTTTATAGACTCGTTGCTGTTTGTTCGTCTCTTAATTGATTTCCGCAACAAAGCAGAACAAGTTCGCGGCGTTTTTTTTTTTTGTTTTTTAGCCATAGTCATTAAGTTGGTTTTATGTTTGCTTTCGACTTGGCATCAAACAAATATCTATATATAGATATATACTTGCTTTTAATTGTTCGTGATTCAGCTAAGCTCCACACACACACACACACACACACACGCACACTTTGAACAATCGAATGTCGTCCAATCATTATGCAATGCGATTTTGTTATCACACAGCCCACAATTTCAATTTCAATTTTCAGACATCGTCTGACGTATTAGCATACTAAAGTGTGTAAGTAAAAATAATTGGCAACTGAGAAATTAACACCTTGCTCACATATCTGCACCCAAACACGCACACAGCGCCCTCGTGGGCGGGTGCTTTTTTTTTTTATTTTTTACTTTTGTCTTATTGTTTGTGGGGCGTGGCCGCTGAGCAAACGGTGGCAACTTTCACTTGACAATCGTGCGGTCGCGGAATTATAAACAATAAAACCAGCAACAACAACAACAGCAAAAGCAACAGCAAACGGTACATACACAAATAACTGGGCGAATGTGTCGAGAAGGCGTCAACAGATCTCGTCACAAAACAAACGCATTTCGAGTCTGACAATTTTGTGTTTACTGTTGTTGTTGTTGTTGTTGTTCGCGCAATATTTGTGTCATATTTCGGTATGTTTGTCAAGGTCAGAAATGCGCGCAAAAAAGTTACAAAAATAAATAAAAAGCTGTTTGCAAATTGAGCACAATTTGCTTAGATTGTTGTTTGCCTGTTTCCAATCGAGACTTGAGGGAATTTTTGAGAATATGCAAATTGGGTATTGCACAGGTCACATTAGAGATAAGGCATAAGTTTTCATGCTTTTAGCAGTTACGTGCTAAAATTTTAAAAAGCTGCAAGGCATTTTTTTGAAAACAATTTTAAATTTCAAATTCAAATTTTAACGATGCTTAAACTCGCTCTCTATAGCATTTAGCTTTACTGCGTTAGCGGCAGCACAAACTGCTAGCTGACAAGAGCTGTTCAACATACACAATAAGCAGAGACAAAAACCGTAGGCAACTTCAATGCAGCAAACTAATGCTTTGCTGTGGCGCTCATTTAATGAAAATTTGTCATATTTTCAGTTTGCCTACAAATGGTTCTTTTATATGCTAATCATCGTTTAGTACTGTTAACTTCATTATATGCGGGCTTTATTGATAATCAGCTGTTAACTCGAAATGGTTATGCTAGACAATTGGTAAAACTTTGACTGGCTGCAAAAACAGAAACCTATCTGAAAATACTATAATTGATTACTCATTACTCATCAATAAAACTCTCAATTTTTTCAATTGAAGCTGGTTTTTTTTGCGTTGAATGTGTTAAGTAAATTATTTAACAGAGCTTTAAGCAATGGTCACCCCAAAAACTTCATCACATCGATATATCGGTCGTTAACAGCGTGCATAACATAACCTGTTAGCCCAATATCAACATCACAGACCCGCTGGCCAAACAACAGCCAGTTGGCACCGACCCGTTCTCTAGTTAGAGGCTGCAAAACTATCGATAGGCACTTACGCCGCGCGTCCGCGTTCATAATATTGTTAAATTTATTAAATAAAGTGTATTAAACATGTGCGTTGCGTAAATAAATGTGTGTATAAGATAAATGAATGTACTGTAGCCAACCACCAATGTGCGCGTAGACTAAAGCGGCCGGAACAATAACATAGCCGTAGCGCTACTTGCGCCCACACCAACAAAAGCAGCAGCAGCAACAACAACAAGACCAATCAAGCGCGAGCGAAGCAAAGCAAAGCAAGCACAACAACAAAAGTGCCAATAACAATATTAAATTAGGCGCTTATAAAACAAAAATTACTCGACAATAAATTAAATAATTGTGACTGCTTGTGATCTCCCCTTCAGAAAGTCACCTACAACAACGGTAACCAAAATAAACAGCAACACCAACAACAACTGTTGTTCATGTGCTCAGCTCTGCTAGTGTGCGTGTGCATGTGAATGCGTGTGTGTAAGTGTGCGTGCGTGCGTGTGACAGCAGCAACAACAAAAGCATTGGGCTTGCAATCAACGGGATCGGGAGCACACTTGATGCCGCCGTCTCGGTCGCTGTCGCAGTCGCAGTCACCGTCACCGTCGCTGTTAAATAAATATGTTAAAAAACGAAAAGAAAATGAATTACAAATAATCAATTAAATGCATTTGCTGTAATCAAGCGTTGGCCCAATTGGGTTTCATTTCTGTGTGCTGTCTTCTTGTGTTTTCGGTTCGCTTTCTTGCCGCACAACGACAACGAATAAACTACTAAAGTCGAATCGTACTAAAACGTATTCAACTGTAAAAGAAATTATTATCTGTTGTTGCCTTTGTTAGCGTGTTGTTTTTTTTTTTTTTTTTTTTTATTTAGTGCTTGTCGCGTCGTCCCGTGCATTTTGTTTCCTGTTCACTCACACACACACACACACACACTCTCTCGAGCGCGTTCTGTTTATTTATATAAATTCGTGTATATGTATGCATGTGTGTGTGTGTGCGCGCGCTTTGCCAACGGTTATTGTCGAGCGTTTTTGCGACAAGTTCTTATCAGCGCGGCGCTACGGTAACGGTAACCGCTGCGGGTTCAAGTTCGTCGCTGTCTGCGACGACAATAACAACGACAACAACAACAACAACAACACCAATAGCAACAAGGGTGACATTAGCAACAATTGCAACAACAACAACAATAAGAAACGTGACTAATGCACTGCTCGCGTAGCCTCTCGGCTGCCGCGGATACAACAACATTCTTTAGTGCGGCAACAGCGGCGTCCGCGTCGGCGTCCTCTGCCAGCACAACACCAACAATGGCCACAACAACAACAACAACAACAAATCCTAAAGATGGTAAGTCGGCAACGCAGCTAACTAAAAATTCACTCGTACCGTTATATTTGGTGACCCACTAAAAATGAAAACATGAAAAAAAAAATTGCAAGCGTTTCGTTGAAATTCGCTTCGTTGGCTTCGCTTTAAAGTTCAAGGCGAGAGCGCCACAGTTTGAGAGTGCAGCAGCCAGTGGCTGTAAAACTGTGCGAAGAGCATAAGGCAATAACTATTATTCTTGACGAATTACGATGCTCTATTTTAATTGATGGATGAATGGATGGATAAGGGTGAAAGTTACACTAGTTACAAAATAAGATCTAGAGGGAGAAGGCAAAATGAGATTGAGGAAGACAGCACGGATAATAAATTAGAAAGACTATAAAATACAAAATTAAAATATCTTGTTTCAATCATTATATAAAAGAATTATTAACAAATGATATAAAGAAAAGATAATACAAACGCAATATATTTAAATTAAAAGAGATCTATGCCATAAAAAGTATCCTAAACTTAGATTTTGGCAAATATATGTTGCTATTTTCGATTTTTTATTACCTGATATCAATTACTCGGAAATACCTGCAAACTCTGACTGACGTAACTTTGTTAAGAGCCTAAACTTTGGTATTGGCCATAAAATGTTGATTAATTAAGTCCAAGAACTGAATCATTGTGTTAGCCAAAAGTATGAAAAAAGAAAGGAATTCGCGAAAAAAAGCAACAAATAGGGTAAGAAACATAATGATCAAGAATCAGCCAAAATAGCAACCGGCCGGAAAGAAGAAACAAAGACCAAAACCAAAGCCAAAGCTAAACTAAACAAAATTCGCACAAATCAAAAACCGGCAACACAAAAGCCAAAATACCACAAACAGCAACAATTAAGTATTTTTGCGTGCAAAATAAGTTGAGAAAAACGCACAATATATACATACATATGTATATGTATGCATGTATATATGTTTATATATGTATATTTGTGTATATAAATTTAATTGCCAACGTGCGAGAAGAGTTGTTTCTAGGGGTCTGTGAGGAGGGACGGGGCGGGTCGAGGGGCGATTGCGTTGCGTGGAAGGTCGCCGAAGTGCTCGAAAGGCTTTGACGAAGGTCAGAGGCATTTCGACGTTGTCGTCACCTCTGAACCCGCTCGCATTTATTGATTTTACACGCAGAACAAAAAAAATAAGAAAAAAAGCGAAACTAAAACCAAAAACAAGTCAAAACAAAAAGCAACCTATAAATGTATATGTATATATATACATATAATGCGCTTGTTTGCATTGCACCCTGCAGACAAATGCGAATGGGAAAGGGTATATTGGGCAGGGGCATATGTACTGACAAAGGCTCAAGGGACTTACAGTGATCGCTGGCTAAGTAAAACTCTCCGATCTTCTTATGTTTAATAACTTCAAGTTTCCCTTGGGAAGAAACCATTGTTGGCTATAAAGTTTTTTCCGTAATTTACAATTCAGTACTTTTTAGATTCATAAAAAAATATGCTAGGTTCGAGGCCCTTGTTTATGAATAAATATATTATGCATATTAATTATTTAATTTATATAAAAATGTATATACAAATTTGATTTAGACTTCATATTCATTCTTTTGCCATGGCATTATAGGGCATCCGTCAGTTGCCTATGCCTTTTTGCATCAATCCTACTTGTTTAATACTAAAACATATTTTTGTATACGCGGCCGTCAGAGCGACTTTTGTGCGGTTTTGCCGGGCGTTAAAGCTGTTTTCTGGGCCGGCTTTGGCTTTTTGCGTTGGCTTATGCCAAAGGCCAAATGGAAAACCTGCTTTGCCTTTTTATTTTGTTTTATGCAGAAAGCAACCTCAGAAGCAACAGAAAAGTAAATCCCAGCGATGGTCACAGACTCGCAAAATTCAAAATTGGTATTGAAATCATTAATAAATAAATGAATAGCAAATTTTGTAATTAAATCAAAGCTAACGGTTAATGTTTATCGATGGCAACGATCGCTTGAGTTGGCCTAATCAACAGTTTTTAATGAACTGTAACCAATTTGAAAGTAATTTTTCGTGTTACTAATTTTTTGTGTATGTGAATAACAGTTATTATTTATCAGCATGCTGCTCCTGATAAGGGTTTGGAACAGCAAAGTGATTCACATACATAGTTAGTATATAATTTATATTTCATGATTTAACTTAATTGATTACTAACTATTGATTATTAATCGAGTTTTTATTTATATGCGTGTGTTGGGCAATTGAGCAATGATTTATTATTAATTAGACGCTTTAAAAAAAACAGAGTCACAAGCTTTTGATATCTTTCTTTAAAAAAAAATAAAGCAAACAAAAAGTTCAATTTATTTTTAAATGCTCAACAAACAATTTTAATTTTTAATAGACAATTATTAATATGGCGATATATGTGTAAATAATCGGCATTTTTTCTGTGGAATTTAATATATGTAATTCTTTATTTTTTTTTATTTAACTTTGGCTTGAGTTGTGAAGTGTTTTGTGGAGAATTTTTTGATAGGAATTTGTTGTGCACAGTTGAAAGCTTATAATGTCTGAAAATGCTCTGTCAGAAATTAAATATTTTCCAAAAAAAAAGCATAAAAGCGATTTATGATTAACTCTTCTACACAGATATAAATTTATATTGATATATAATATACTTATTTGTACTTTATGAACAGAGTATTAAAATAGATAACACTTTCTTGATTTCAACTGCTGTGCTACACAGTTTTAAAGACCCTTTTTTAAAGTGCACACATTTATCAAATTGAACTCTAAACGACCTTTTACTGGTCGTATTTTTTTTAAAAAAGAATTTTACGTGCTGGGCCGTTTCCCATAACGTTTATCACAACTAATTGTTGGCACAAGTTGTGCGTTTTATCAGCTATTAGCTGTACAGCACATCCTTACAAACAAATATACATATATATATATATATATATATATATGTATATGTATGTATATACTATATGTATATATATTGTATCTTTTTTATCAGTTGTGATTTGGTGCTTATCAGCAAATGCAAGCAAATTTGCCCGGCGCAAATAGTACGAGTAATACACGTACAACATTTATTTATTCTTGTTGCCGTTTTCAATTAGTGCACAACAGCAAAAGTCAACAACAACAATAGCAACAATAATAATATAAAGCGACACTTTATAATTTCATTTCAGCAATATCAGCAAAAAATTAAATCGCAGATAGCTTCACACAATATTTAATGAACATAAAAATTATAGAAAAAAACTACTAAAAAGAAAGAAACGTGGAAGATGAAATACCCTTGCTTATTACGAATGCATTTGTATAAATATATTTGTAAAGATACAGCTACAAAATATTTAAAATAATAATAGTATTACTGATCGTAGACATATATATGTGTTATGTGGTAACTTATCTACAGTAACCCATTTACAGGGTATACTATAGCCGCTTAACTCCCATAGGAATCCCACACAAAAGCTGTACAATCACATGTGAACTTCTCTCTCTCTCCATTTCATGCGCTCACACTCTTTCTCTCTCCCTCACTCTTTGCATTTCTCACACATTTAGCTTTGTGAAAATATTTTAACGCAATTTTTTTTTTTGCAATTAGCAATGCGCGAAAAAATAATGGAAATTTACGTTAATATGACATCAAAATAATTGAGGTAATAAAAAAACAATAATAAATATAATGCTACAAACCAGATTGGAGCAACATTTAAAGTGGATTGTGCAACATATTGGCCTTTGGGAGCGTATCCACTGGGAACTGCATTTGTGTTTCCACTTCACGTGCGCAGCTCATTCACCAAATGCAGTTTTCCTTTTTGTGTGCGCTCAGTTTCCGCCTCGGCTGGGCATCATTTTTCATTTGCCATGCCATTTGGCTGGCAAGTGGCGGCAGTTTGTCATGTCCCGTGTCTCGTGTCCAGAGCTCCATGCCCGGCAGGTGCTCAACTCTGAGAGTTGCGCCTCCATTTGCTCAGCTCATTTTTTTTTTCCTTTTTTTCTTTTTATTTTTTTTTTTTGATTTGTGGCAAGGTCTGGTGCAACAATTTTGCTGAATTGCCGTGAGACTGTTGCACTTGCGAATTGCTTTATTACAAATTCTGTCGCTCGGAGGCAGTCGAAAACAGTCGAAAACAGCTGCCACTTTGCCAGCTGACTAAATTAAATTTCAAATGTGATGATTGTTGCTACGATTAGATTTGATTAACGTTTTTACTATTACTGGCGTTAGGTTGGAAAGGTTGGATAAGCATAATATATATATTTATTTACACTTTATTATAATTTAAAGCTGGGATAAGAAATCTGTGAAGAGCTTTGCTAAAACTAGCGGTAATAAGTTGAGTTTAAGTAAAAGCTTCTTTTATACTAAATATATGTAAATTTTGTACTTCTTTTCCACAAAGTAAAATATAAAACTGGTTTTAATTAATTTTTTAGGTTTTTTTTAATCTCTCTAAGCGAAATCTTTTTTTCTTTAAGTGTAAAACAATCATTACAGTCATAGCCCTGCACCAAATTTCAATTAACAACAATTGTTCATAATGCTCTGGCAATTATGCCTTTTAAAAGACAGCCCTCAATTGCTAATGAGTGTCATTTAACATATGTCAGTATTTGAGTGACATCATCAATTTCTAAATGTCTTAATCATAGCTTTAAACTAGCTAGATCTTTACTATATTTCACATACCCTACACATTTGCCCTTTCTCGTTACTTTAGTGACTCCCACGAACAATTCACGTTAACTGAAAACTAATTTGTCTTATACAACTTCAACCTGCAGCTCTCCAAGTTGGCCCTGTTTGCACCTGTCCCGTTGGCTGTCTTGTCTTTTGCATTTCCGCGCTAATTCGCTTAGCGTAATTTGCATTCTGCAAACATCATTTGAGGCGTGTGAAGGAAAAAAAGGGAAATAATAGACTTGTGATAATATCTATTAAGCAAAGTTTAAATACCCTTTCATGAAATTGAAAGAAAAACGAGCTTAATTAAAATTGAAGTTGTTGTAAATTGTCAATGTGAATTTAAAGGTGTAGAATATTGAGATTTAATTACTAAAAAAATAAAAGTAAAGCATTGCATTTAACAAGTGCATTAGTTTTCTATTTATTTATTAACTTTCTAAACATTGGCTAAGATAAGATAATTAACAAAAATTGTATCAAAGTTTAAAATTGATTTATTTTTTTTTTATACCCTAGCTTAGCGCGACAAAAGAAGCTTTAGACAGCAGCTTTCTAAAGTTTCATTAAGTCCCTTAATAATCAAAGTGAAAAGGAAGAGTTCAACTTTAATTAAAAATGACTAAACTCTTTAAAAACTCTGATAACTTTTTTATTAATACGCTGCAAGTTGTGACTCATGCTGCACATTCGATCCAGCCCCAATGGGCGGATTGCTGTGTTTATCATAAAGTATTGAATATCCTTGCACATTTCTCGTTCCTCCCTTTTTTGGGTAATTGCTGCTAATTACGCGCATAAAATGCTTTGACGTTGCCCACGCCCTGTTTCTGTTTCAGTTCCTGCTTCCCTGCCCCCGCGTTGCAATCCTGTTTCGCCTTTAATGTCCACTCTGGCGTTCCCTTTTTTTTATGTGGCGCGCTTCATTACAATTTTTATTGCTCAAAAGAAATGACTGGAAGTTGATTACAAAAATATGCAATGCTCTCGAGCAGGCCGACTTCAACGTCGACTGCGACAGCGACGTCGACTGCGACTGAGGCAGAAGCTGAAGCTGAATCTTTTGGTCGTATCGACTTTTGCATCTCGCAGATGATGTCCAAGTTGAAGAGCTGGGGCGAACAGGCCCACCTGCCTTTCCTCTTGGCATAAATCAAATGGCGCGTGGTCGCATCAAAACTCGTTCAGTTGTGACAGCGTCTCCTTGAGGGGCCATTGCTCCACAAGACCTTCCATCCTTCGCTCTTCTCGCTCTTCCCTCTCTTTCACTCACTATCTCCACTTGCTTCAGGTTCGCTCATTAGCGCGCAATTTCCACACGAATAAATTTGAATGTTCTGTGACGTATCTCGCCGCAGTTTTTAGTTGCAATCGCCTAACAACATTTTTCCCATGCAAATTGTTATTGGACAGTTTTGTGGTTGCAGTTTTTTTTTAATTGACGTTTCGCTCGTTTTACTGTCATCAAATTCTCTCGCACCTCAAATGGGCAGCACCAAAAAAAGTGTGTCGGCTTTTGTTTGCATTGCAATTGTTTTTTTCTTTCGAAAACGTTTTTTATTGAGTGGCAGCTGCAAATACACAAACACACACACTCAAACACACACACACACACAGAGAGAGAGAACTGTCTATATTGAGTTTTGCAGTTTGCATATTTGGGCGCCTGCTTTGAAGGCGGCGTCTGACGCACAACTGCCAAATGGGCCAAATGGGCCAAATGGGCCAAATAGGCCAAATAGGCTGGAAGATCGGGCCCATTCATTGCAATTATATATTAAGGCTGGTTACGCATCGCCAATTGCACAACTGCTCGATTCCATCTCTTTCTAGCCACAGCTCGCTTGCTTACTTGGCCACGATTTGATTCGGTTTTAATCAGTCTCTATGTGTCAACGACAACAGCCGCAACAGTTTCCAAATTGCCAAAATCGCGTGTATTTCGTAGCAATTAAACTTGCATTCGATATGCAGTGAAATTAAAGTGTTACACCGTGGAATGGAAACGAAAGTTTATTTTTTAATACTGCACGAAGGCAAAACTGCTGTAGATGAGAGTAAGTGCATTGTTTGTGTACATTTTAAAAATTGATAATACATTTCTTTGTTACTTTTAAAATGTGGCTGTAAAATTGTTAAACTAAGAGCCTGAGTTTGTTTGGATTTGATTAGATGATTTTTTTTATATGAATAAATCCTGTGGAAAATTTGATTGAATTAAGATAAAAAAAGCTTATTTCAAACTATAAATAAACGTAAAATTAATCTTAAGTTTATCATTTATTGTAGAAAATAATTTTAATACTGTGAATCTTCTTTTTTAAACTCACACAAATTTTGTTGATATGTGTTTAAATGGATTAATTTTCAGTTGGAGTTTATGCTTCATTAATTTTTACATATTTTATGTACCCGTAAACATAGTTTACATGTTTTCCACTGTTGCCAGCTCGTGTGAAAATGCCATTTGCAACGAAGTGGCAACCACAGCGGCTGCAAGCACCAAAATCGAACCAAAATTTGCACGCTGCAAGCCAAATGCAGTTGCTGGACAGGGACAGGGACAGGTGAGAGAAGAGTGTGAGAGTGGAAGAGAGACGGAGAATGGGAGTCAGTAAGCTGAATAGTTGGATACGCCTGGATGCGTCCAGCTCTCACCGCGCTCTGGCTTATCCACTCAAATATG
The DNA here is from genome assembly GCA_004143845.1 of Drosophila lacertosa. NCBI lineage: Eukaryota > Metazoa > Arthropoda > Insecta > Diptera > Drosophilidae > Drosophila > Drosophila lacertosa. The sequence continues at coordinate 58,342 of SCDZ01000429.1, read as the reverse complement.
TGGAGCAAACAATTACCACTGTCAGTTGCTGCTGCCACCCGCACCACCCGCACCACCCACACCACCCACACCACCGGCACCACCCACACCCTTAGCCTGCTGTGTGGGTGGCCGCACCGTGCGCGGTAATTTAATGCAATTTGTAAATATTTAATGTACATTAATTAAATGCAAATGCAAATGCGAATGCGAATTGCCAACTGCAAACTGTTTGCTGGGCTCACTTGCTCCACTCACTCGCCCCGTCGCCGCTGAACAAATATATATATATACATATATATTTTTATATTTCAATTTTTTTCCATATAGTGTTTTTCTTTTTCCATATGCGAAACAATTTTCATTTAATTTTACTGCCAGTCGCAGAAGCGAGTGCAAAAATGTGTAATGCTTAAAATTTGCTATGCCTTCGTTTTATTTAATATTATTATTTTTTTTTTTTTGTTTTGTTTGCTTTCTTATTTTCAATTCAAACCAACAGCAGCAGCAGCTGTGTCCTGTCGTTGTCCTTGGGCCGCAGCAGGTGGACGCGTGGACGCCTTTGGCACACACGCGACTTCCTTTCGCTCCTGCCGCGTCCTTTTCTGCTCAATGTGCGTAACAATTTTTATGAGTATTGCGATTTTTGTTGCTGTTGTTGTTGCCTTTGTTGTCTGCCACAATTTGTGTCCCTGCCACATTCAAGCATTTTATGATTTTTTATTCTACCTTTTTTTTGGGTGTGTGTGTGTGAGTGCGTGTGTGTGTTGTTTGCCAGGCATCTTTTTGCCTTTCTTCTGTTGTAGTTTTTGCATGCGTTTTGTAGTTGAAAATTCGGTAAACTACGCTTGATTGCGCTTTGCTCTGCCCACACACACAACACAACACAACACACACAAAACACACCCACACACAAAACACACATGTGTTGGTTTGTTTCTGGTTAACTTCCTGCATATATTTCGTTAAGCTTATTTTTAGCAAGGACGAGCCTTTGTATTATCCAAAAATTCTAAGCCTGTTTTCTCTTGTGCTTTTGTGTGTGCGTTGTACCCTGTAATTTGTGTAGCTTTTGTTTAGGTATTACGTATTTGACATGATTCAATTGTGTTCACTTTTGTTTTGTGTCTCAATTCAAATTTGTCAGCTTTTCTTAAAGCCTTGTCAAGATTTTAAGCAAGATTGTTTGGGGATTGTTCTGAAGTAATTGTTGTGCATAATATGCTTTTAATTCCTTGCAATAAAGAGATTTTGAAAAGTTTTAAAGCTTGCTTGCATTTAAATAGAGCTGCAATTAACAATCAAACCAAAACATAAGCACGTGGTATGCAATAGCCGAAATCTGTCTATATATATATACAGATGTATGTACTCTTTGTATATATTTTTTGTCTAGGAATAGAATAGTCAAAAGTGTTATTGTGCCTGTGGCTGTCATTGTTTTATTTGGTCTTCAGCTGTCATTTGGAGGCTGTAATTTGTTTTTGGCCTGCCGCTGCTTATCTGTGCGTGGGCATCGCACAAACTTTTGCTTTCAGCGGCTGCTTGAGCATTTCCATTTGTTTGTTGGCCAGACAGACAGCCAGAACAGAACACAAAAGGCAACAACAACAACAACAAAAGCACTTGACGCTGTCAGTGGAATATGCACTACAACATCTTTTTTTTTTTTTTTTTTGTTTTTTGTCGGCCACTTTTGATATTATTGGTATCTTTGTGGGCTATTTTTAAAAAATAGGCGAACTAAAAGTATACAAAAATATCTTTTGTTTTTCAAACAAACATTAAGATACGACAAAATGTTTTTAATTGCTCTTGCGCGGTGTGTTTATCTTTGGGGCTTGGCTAGATAAAGTTTTAACTTTTCTGCCAGTTGAGGTTTTTAATTAGCCATCATTGAAGTTGGCCAGGGAACGGGGAAACTGCAAATTTGTTGTCAAAATTAGCGTCAATTTTTTTTTTTAAGTTTTTCATTTTTGTTTTTCTTTTATTTATGCTTCTCATGAGCCACTTATTTTGTTGCGGATGCGGTTTTTACTTCGGCAACATTATGATGACCATTTGTTAAAAGTTGTAGTCATTGTTGTAGTTGCTGTTGTTGTTGTTGTTTTTGTTGTTGTTACTGCTGTCTTTTGTCAACGCAAAGATAGCGCAAATTACTCGACCGCAGCGAATACGAAGCAAACGAAGTCCAAGAAAGAGTTGTGCAAAAAAGTTTTTTGTGAGCGAAAAAGTTTTATTTTTTATACTCGCAACTTTATATAGAAAAATGTTTTCGCAGCTGCCTTTTCCGCTAACAAATTTTCTTTTGACTGCCGCCCACATTTAGCGCATTTATTTTCGTTGCTAATTTTTGACATTTTCTTTCTATCGTTTTGACTGGGAAAATACTTGTGAAGATGTTTCTTATAGCATCTTTCTACTTAAGCATTTGATTAGCGTGTTTTTTATGGGCTGGACACGCGTTCACATTTGCTACGCACACACACACACACACGCACACATACACACACACACACATACAAATTGACAGCAACTTAATATGAGCTATTTTATATTTGATTTTATGTTCGATTCGTTGTGTTGCGCTTGGACGAGCCATAAATTTGCTCGGTCCTGCTAATTGGCAGTCTCATGAGTGCGCTCAATTAATTTTGCCGCCAATTGACGCACGTCTGTAGGCCGTGCAGGTGGCGTATACTTGATAATTGCCGACACTTGCCCATCGCGTTCGCGCATCGCAATTAAATTGAAATCAAACGGCAGAACAACGTGTTGTCACAATTGTGCAGCATCAAAAGCTTTTGATTGGTAATTGGGTTTTGGGACAAAAATCACGGAAAATTTCAAGCTTAAAGCTATAAGGATGATTAATTGAGAATCAATCAGAAGTAATATTTATATATGTGTGTTAATAACTCATGCAGTAACTAATTAAAAGCATTATTTTATATTCAAAGTTAGTGTCATTTCAATTGTTAATTGAATTGTTGCCAGGTGAATGTAAATTAAATTTGATCTTATTCCCATGAAATTTCAAGAGAAAAGGCATATAAAAACATTTCTTTTAGCATCATTATTTTGAATGATTTTTCTTCCTTTCAAAGTTATAATTTTTGGTTTGTCTATGGCAGAGTTTTTTTATGTTTTAACCAAAAATGGTTAAAGTTCTTTCAATTCTTTTTAACATTGTGATGAGTAAAAAAGTTAGATTAATTATCACAACTATAAAAACTAAATGATTGCATAGAATTTATTAATTTTATTACACACAAACTATTTTTAAAAAACTCTTAAAACTTAGAAGACAATTATAAAACATATTTTATGCGTGGCTATCATAAATATTAAAATACTTTCGTTACCTTTAACAATGTGCGAGTCTCAACAAAAATAGCACAATTTATATATGCTTATCTAAATATATATATTATTCATATGTATATTTATTAATACTTCATATTTGAATTTATATTCCCCATTCAAATTGTAGTTTATATTTAACTACACAAATGTCCGACACTCATTCATTTATGAGCTCGCACTCTTTGGATGGCATAACCCAGTTATTAATGGCTTTTCAGTTGCTTGCCGCAACTTCACCTGCCAGTCGCCAGTCGCCAATCTGCAACAGTGCCCCTTCAACGTGCTCGTCCTTCTGCTCCTCCCCCGCCTCTTCCGCCTACTTCTCATTCATTCTCGTGACGTGGCGACTTTGTGACATGCGATGGCGGCGTGAGACAAATGTGGAGCATGTCTGAGCAGCGTGTAAAGGTTCAGTTCGGTTCGGTTCGGTTTGGTTCGGTACGGTGCGGTACGGTTCGCTTTTGTTTGGTTCGTCTCCCACTCGATGTCCAAGTTTATTTACGTCATGGTCAGGTGGAATGGAGTAGTCTTTGGGGAGCAGCTTCTGACAGCGCCAATTGCCACATAAATTGTCGGCTGTCATGTTCTGTGCACAGTTTAGGCAATTTGTTAATGAGTTTTTGTTGTTGTCATTTTTTCACACAGCTCAGTTAACGTGCCGCGACAGTTTGAGTGCCACTGATTGAAGTTCATAAAGTTCATGAACTTTGGCAGTCAGCCCAAAAGGCATCTCAGTGACCTGAACACAATGCATTGACGCCGGCCTCAAAATGGCAACAGCTAAACCAAACAGTGCTCATCAAACTGTGCACATTTGTGGGCTAGTTTTAAAGTCACGCTTGCCGCAAGTTTATGTGCAACGCCTTTCAATGCACTTCCACAACAATTGCGGCGTAAAAGCGTAAAATGGGCTTCAACAAACCTAGGGGCAGGCTAACAAAAGGGGGCGGGGCTGCATGCCATAGAAATTGTCACAGGATGGCAAAGTTCAGAGACTGCACAGGTCTGTTTAGAAAAGAGGAATAAGTTGGGTAGTTGGCAACACTGCGAAAATGACATCTAAATAATGCAAGAAATAGTTTTTTTTTTCTTGTTTGCCAAAGAGAAACGTTTGCAAAGTTTACACTACTGATAAAGTTAAAATATAATCAGTACAGTTTTAAAAGTAGTTTTAAAGGAATCTAACAGCTGTCACTTAACATAGTTTCTATTTGTAATAGAAGATTGTTACAACAAATAGAAAATGCTGAATAGATTTAAATATATAAAACACATTTGTAATAAATAAATGTTTAGATAAAATATAAGACTCGACTTAATAAAATCAATTAAACTAAAACAAATGAAGATTTAAGAGCACAAATTTATTCTTATATTTTTTATAAAAAATAACTTATTAAAGTATTTAGTTTCTTTTCTAAGCGTTCATTAAGTTTATGCTAATGTTTTTTTTTATGTTTAAATTTGTCATTAGTGCATTATGAGGTCCTTTAAGGAAATCTTTGTGTACTTTGCGTTCTCCACTTCAAACAGCTTTAAGTGCAATTTCTCTAAGTGTATTTGTTGGCTTTGCGTTTATGAAACGGATGTTGCCGCTTGCATTTAGTGCACTTGAGCCTTGAGCGTCGTCGTCCTGCTTGCCGGCGTCGTCCTGTCGCTTGCCAGTTGCCATTTGGAAGCTTCCTGGCATTGTGAGCTGGCCCACATGTGTCGTCGTCCTGGCATGCGAATAGCTTCACGCGCTCCACGACGCGTGTCCTGTGTACAAATTGTGTGGAGCCCGAGTCCAGTGTCAGTGCCAGGACTGAATGGGAGTGGATCCAAAAAGGCAAGCTGCTCTACATTAGACTCCTTTTTTTTCGGGCCCTGCTCCAAGGCTTTGTTTCGCACATACAAAAAATAAATGGGAGAGAGAGACTGAGAGAGAGGGGAGCAAAGAGCGAGTGCAAGGACCCGACTTTGCCTTTAGCTGCGCACCTCAACAAAGGAAAATCTTTTAGTGTGCAGGAGTTGGCAGGATTCTGAGGCTGCTCCTTGAGCGCCTTTTGCTGCTTTTGTGCGGCGCTTTCCATTGTGTTAATTGAATTAGTTTGCGCTGGGCAAAATATATGCAACAAATTTCATTTGCGTTCACTTTATTTTCTTTTATTTTTGGCTTTTCTATTCTATTTTATTTTATTTGATTTAATTATTTTTCTCATTCAAATTGTTTTGTCAGGCAACTCACGTTGAGTTTTTTGATTGGATTTGCTTCGCAAATTATGCAGACATTTTTGATTTGGTTTTTAATTTAATTTATGCAGTTTTTCGATTAATTTCGTGTTTTTTTTCTCCTTTTTTTTTTGGTGCTTGGTGAAAGGCAACATCTGATAAGAGAGAGGCGTGAATTTATGCGTGAATTAATATAGAACTTGTTGACGTTGATTTGGAAAGAATCATAAATGTTCTGTAGTTTTTTGGTCATTGAACTGTTTAACCGTTTATTTTTGGGCAGATGTTAAGAGATTGTCATATTCATAAAGTTTGTGTAGGCATATGTGAAAAAGGTGCGCATAAAAAATTAAGTTTAAATTGTGGCACATGCGTCAGAGCCAGGCTATACCCTGTAAATATGAGTGCTCCTGAGATATGAGGTAGTTGTTAATTGTTACTGTTTGAATACTTATTTATTTAATTATGGTCATACTTATCTTTCTTTCAGTCTATCTTTTAAGAAACAAATAAGTTTTTATATACGTAATGTTTTCAGTATATAATTATTTATTCATGCAACATCTTTAAATATTGGATACATATATAAATACATGCTATAAACTATTAAGTTTCATATATATATATTTCTTTTTATAGCTCTCTATTAATCTCTTCTTATATATATAATTTATATATTGTTATATAAGCATACCCATTATCTGCCTGACTGCCTTTCTGTCTACTCATCTTTCTATCAATGCCTATCAACACCCAATCCATTGACATCTTAGGCTTACACTTAGTTTTTTTTTATCTTATCTTCCCATACATTTTCAATAAAAAATTCAATGCATTCATTAGATGATTTTGCACTTAAAATACGCAATATGCAATTTCCCGTGAAGAATCAACAAAAAACGCAGACGTTCGCCAATATTTTTGGATGGGCTCGTTGAAAAAGCGCGCAGACAAAGTCACAGACGCATCTGCTTAGCATATCAATGTAAAATATTTGCATTTTAAGCCACTTCATAGACATTACCAGAGGAGGGGCACAAACACACACACACACACACACACACACACACACACGGCATCAAAGTCTTAGGTGTGTGTGTGTTATTTATGCGTCTGTTTGCACTAATTCCACAAAACAGCTAAACTCGAAGTTTTGGTCTGGCTTTACGTTTGTTTTATGGCGGCCACACACAAAGTGGCCAACAGCAAAAAGGGGAGGGGTCTGGAAACATGTGTGACTTGTCTGACAATTGACGGGCTAGCAGCTTTAACTTGTGGCTTATCAGAAATTCTAATTGTCGCCAAACGAAACCTTGCAAAAACACAGACAACCAAAAAATATATATATATATATAAATTGAATTACATATTTTATGCAAACGGCGCAGACAGAAAACACCTCAAACAACACCCCGCACACACTTTCCGTTAGTTGGCCTTTGTTTTTATGCAGCACGAATAAAGTTTTTCGTGTCCATCAGTGTCAACAGCAACTGCAACAACAACAACAACAACAAGAACAAATAGCAGCAGCAGCAACAACAACGTGAGACGCCCCACGGTGTCCGACTGCGACAAGCAACAAATCGCCGCATTTGGCCAAAGTGTCGCCAGTGCCAAAAGTCAAAGGGTTTGCCACAGTCCACAGTCTGTTTTCCTCTTTCCCTCCCCCTCACTCTGTTTCCGCTTGTCTTCTGTATATTTATTAAATAGTTTCCTGCAAATCCCTTTGAAGTCCTTTCCGCTCGTCGCCTTCTGTTTTATCAATTAGCCAGTCGCAAGTGCTGCCATTTTTATCGCATACATGCTTTTGCTGTACAAATCCTTATGTGTAAGGACTTAGTCTGGATTTGCCAAAAATTCGCACTGAGAGATCAACAACTTAATATATGTATATAGAGAAGACTTAAAGTGCTTATGCCAGGTTAAGCTTTTGGTTTTGAGTGCACTGGAAATGTTTTTGCTTTGAGTGTCTTTTATTTTAACTTATTGTTTTCGTTTTGTGGGTTTATCTAAAGTGGATATTTGTTTGGAACATTTGCACAATTTAAAAGATTTAATCGGCAATTGCAGACTGTAAACATTTTGTCATATTTATTTAAAGCTGCAGTTTAGTGGAAGTTCATTTAGTTATATAACTTCTTATAATGGCATTCTATCCAACTTTATATAAGCTGAAAACTAGATTAGAAACTATAAATTTTACAATCCTAAAGATTGCATTTAAGGTAAATTGGCCATGGTCAAGTTGAAGTACCAAGTTAGTTCCCTTCATAACTTAATTCCCAAAACTCTTAGCCTTCGTTTTAGTTTGCTGCCTCATAAAAGTACTATTTGTCATATAAACCCATTACTCTACTTAACAATTCTTAGTTTGACAACAGCAGCCTGGGAACTAAAAGTGTTTTTGCTTTGTTTATTTTTTTTTTTAATTTTTTTTAGTACCAGCATGAAAACAAATGTTTGGCTTTTATGATTATTTCTATTGATGTTGTATGTCATCATGTCTTAACGTTAACGTTAACGTTTTACGCAATTGTTTATTAAGCAATGAATATAAAAGCAGCTTGAAGACCCGCAAGTTTAACGACTTAAGCTGAACTTGAACTGGGTGACGACTTGGGCATTAAAAACAAAAAAATTGTGTTCAGTCTGAACTTGAGCTGTTGTTTTATGTGCGCTTCAGTGTTGCCACCTAGTTGGTGTTTTCTATTAGCAATTATGCTTTTTGCTATTTGTGGCCAAAATATTTACTGTTGCTTTCGTTTTGGCATCGCAGCTGTCTGCTGTTACCGCCCGCAACAAATACATAGCTGCTGCATTACTCATACGCCGCGTGTGTCCACTGTGCCACAATTCGCGGCACGCAATCAGACCGCATGATATTATTATTATTATTACTATTTCCGCGGATTTCCCCCACTTGGTTTAGCGTATATCCCTGCCATAGATAGTTGGTTATATACATATATATATACAAACATACATACATATATATATATATGTATATATATATTCGTATTTGTGCTTGCTATATTTCTTGGATTTGGGCCAACGAGTGTGTGAAAATAGAAAATTTTGCTTAGCATTGGAATGTGCCATGTTCTGTGCGATGTGTCGCAGTTGTTGTTGTTGTTGTTGTTGTTCTTGGTGTTTGTTTGTTGTTGCAGTTTGTGTTTTTGTTGTTGTTGTTTGGTTTTGTTTTCATTCTCGTTTGCACTTTGTATTTTTAAACATTTTGTAAAATGCTCCAACGTAAAGTTTGATAGCTGCAATTTGTGGCATGCACTCAAAAGAGCAAATTCTATGGAATGGGGAAGTGGCAGCAACAACAGCAGCAGGAGGCATTTTGGTAGTGTGCACCAATATCGATGCCTGGGGCAAGAATTGTTGCCAATCGGAAATCAAGTATTTGTGTTTGTTTTCTGTTCTTCTTCTTCTTTTTTTTTTTGTGTGTTCGCGGAAGTTTTGCCATTAGCTCGAGCACTTGAAAAGTTTTGGAATAGCATCTCTGATATGACCTATATATGTCTGTTATATACTTATATATATATATATATATATTTGTGTGTCTGTATATATATATGTTCAGCTTGCTTTTTGGCTGGCCGGGGCAAATGTTTGCTCAATTGAATTTAATCGGATTAGAACGACGAAGCAGCTTTTAATAGTCGCGCAATTGAATTAAATTGTGATGACAGGATATAAAAATTCACTGGTCATCTAAACTTTGTCGTTTGATTCAAATTTTGATTAATGGAAATTAATTGAAAGTCTTTTTGGTTTTAATATTGGAACTGTGAATGGGCAACTTTTTATGCGGGGGAGGTTTTTTAATAAACTTAAAGTAGAAGTTGGAATATAAGAAAAAATATAACGAATTCTGGAAAGTTTTAAATACTTCTAATTTAAATAGAAAATTATTTGCATTTATTTATATAATTTTTTGGAATATTTTTATTTAATGCTCACCTAAATCCGATTTTAGTTAAAGCCATAAAAACGCTGGCTCATTTATTCATAGTCAAAAAATACCTTTTTTTAAATTAAAAATAAATCTGAATAAAATAATGCTAAAAAAAATGTTGTTTACCCAAAATAAAAGATTTCAACATCCCTTTTTGCTATTCTTATGAATTTTGTTTCATAAGTTCGCTTCGCATTAAATGCGATTCTCTCTTAAGCTTAAGCTTATCAAATACATTTTTAATAAAAATTATCTCTTACCCAAAATTGTGGATTAAATTTATCCTTTTTTCGTCTACAATGTTTGTTAGTTTGAAATTCATAAGTTCGCGTAATTTTTTAAGGCAAAACAATTGCAATCTTATCTCTCGGATTTCAAGGCCCACTCCAACTGCCATTATTACAACTGGCCGTTGGCCCACCTGCTGCCCACCTGCTCCGCCACGTTGTTAACCCCACAAAGGAAGACGGAGAGAATATCCCCAGAGGCGTGTCCTACGCGAAGGCATTTAGAACCTGCCCACCCAACGAGCTGGCAAGGCAATTATTAATTTTAATAAACTTGAGGGAAACGAGTAGAAGCTTGCCCACGGCCAAGAGTCCACATCCTGCCTGCTCCGCTGCCTGCCAGCCTGGCTGCCTGGCTGCCTCCCCTTTTTTGGTCTAATGATATAATTTTTCTCAGTTAACTAATTGAATACATTTGCACCACGACGCTGGGCGGGGAGCGCCTGAAACACATGGCGCGCTCACAAAAGCGCTAACAAAGATTGTTAATAATGGCAAAACAAGCAGAACGAGCTTCCAGCTCCCAACTCCATCTTCGATGCTTGCCACTTGAGCCAAGCCATTGACAGGCAGCACGAGGAGCAGGGGACAACTCTCTTGCTTAAAGGGCAGTCAGGCCAAAAGGGACGCGAAGAAGTTAATTTGCTGGCAAGAGAGCAGGAGAAGGGAAGGTAAGGAGAAGCTGGTGTAACCAAGACAGAGACGAGCACACAAAACGACATTCCGCGGCAAAGAACTTGGATGGGTTGAGCAACTCTGCAGCCAACTGGGATGGAGGGGGTAGAGGGCGGGGTGAAACGCATTACAAATTCCATTACTTTGAGCAGCGAACATGACCTGATTTTTATGTAGATGTATGGGTGTGCTTACACTTCTTTCTGTCTGTGTGTGTTAGTGTGTGTGTTTGTTAGATGCTGCTGAGCAGGAAATTAGGCAGCCCAAAGACACAAGCGAAGCTGCCACAGTGGCTCACGCCCTTGCCTAAGTGTGCGTGTGTGTGTTTGTGTGTGTGCGTGTGTGTGTGTGTGCGTGCGTGGGTATTGAGCCACGTATTGAGCTAAATGCTGCCACAGTCGCGCACCACACGCCCCCCACTCGCCCCACTTGTCGAGTCACGTAGCAAAAAGTTTTAAGCATTGCCACTTGCGACGTGCAATGGTCCTTCTTCTTCTTCTTCTTCTTCTTCTTCTTCTTCTTGGTAGCACCACCAACACCGCCAACCCCCGCAACCACATACCTTGCACCACTCTAAGCGCTATGTCTTGGCTATAAATTAACAAAAATGAATGGGGCCAAAAGGCACCCACACACACAAATACACACAAATACACACACACATACACAACTACACACGCAACTATAGTTAAAGCCAGCATCAGTCTATAGACGGCTTTTTATAACCACAACCCATTGCAAGTGCCTAAAAAGTATAGAGTATATTGGTTTTGTGTAAGGAAGAGCTACGATGATTGAGCTATGTTTGTCTGTCCTTCAAAAACTGGTTTAGACCGAAGATAGTCCTTTCGATTTCATAAAAGCTAAAGCCATTAAATTTGATTTAGTATTTGCTCAACTTCTATATGCTCGATAAAGAACACAGATTCTGGTTTAGAAGTTAAAAGAATTTAATGGAAATTATTGTTTGTTAAGTCAATTTTTTTTTAGGATAACTTTTAGTCGAGCATTTCCTACTAAAGCTGTAGGACTTGCTTTGTGTCTTAAGTAGTAAGCTTTTCCTTTTGGGGTTATAAAGTGCAGTCGGTTATTGGCGCATTTTTATGACAGGCAAATGACCAGCAAGGCCCAAGCTACCCCACATCCCCCCCTTCCCCCCATCATTTTCAGCTGGAACATTTCACAATAAAAGTGTGACAAGTTGTTGCGCTCTGTGAGTAGAAAGGACATAAAGTGAGGCTGGGTTAAGGGACAGGACGAGGGGTTTGTAGGGTTTGAACGCTGCCTGCGGGCCTCAAAGTGCACTTTATTCAATTAAAATTGCGCACACACAGAAAAAGACAGAATAAGAGGACAGAGCGAGACAGAGAGAGAGAGGGAGAGAGAGGGAGGCAGCGAGATAGCTGTTGCAAATGTAGCCCAAAAGGCAAATTGTGTGGCAGCTGCAAAAACAAAAACTAATTATGAAAAGGGATAAGGGTTGCAGTCGGGCTTGGGCTGAGATATGGCCAGGTTAATGCCAAAGGTTGAGTGGGTCGAATGTTGCTCTCGCATTGGCTTACAAAAGTGACATCGTTTTTGTTAGTGGCCCAAAAGGAAACTTAAGTTGGTTAAGTGCAATCGACTAGATGCAAATGGGAATCTAATGAAGAGAGAGTGAGAAAACAACTAAACGGAGAAATGTGAAGGGTTAGAAAAGGAGACAAATAAAGGGCAAATAATGTTGGATAGTATAGTGAGGAAAATGTAGATGGAATGACTAAGAGATCGATAAAGTAGGACAGTAAAAATCAGAAGAAAGCATCAGTAAAATATTTAGAAAAGCAGACAAAATATAAGAGAGAAAAGTAGAGAAGAAACCTTTAAAAAATATACAGAGTAGATACCTTATGCTCGAATTGTAAGGCCTTAACACCTTTTGTACCTCAAATACCCTTCAATGTCTACAAATCAATGAGGATGCATATGTTTAAACTTAATTATTTAAGAATTCAGATGCTGCTCATAAAATGTTAATGCGAAATGTCTGATATTCCAATTGCACTTGCAATTGAAAGCATACGAGCTGAATTAATATGCATTCGAGCCCATAAACTGGCATTCTTAATTAGCTGCTATGGAGAGGCAACGGTGTTATCAGTTGCGCCTCCAAAATGCACATTGAAATTCAAATTTCCGCTAGGTGTCTGAGCTATGACTGACAGTAAATGGGGTGGAGGGGGGCGGCAATGAAAATCACTCGATCTATTACAGCAATTTGCAGTTATTAATCAAAGCAATGTGCAGCAACAAACAGCTCAGCAAAACGATTCAGCGATTTCGGCTGCTGTTGCTGTCCATCAAATATGCAACAGCTGCAACAACAACAACAACAACAACAATAACTGCAATTGTGTAACAAGCGAGTGTTGAAGATTTACGACCTACTTTCATATGCATGACAGCTGGCAAGCAACCGAGTGACTAACTAACCAAACAGCAACCAGCAACCGGCACAGGAAGCCACTCAGCCAGGCGCAATCAGCAAACACACACACACACACACACAGTCGACGATTCCTTGGCCTCGAAATCCTTTTTTTTGGGCAACAACAACAGCAGCAAACATTTCACAAAAGTTTTCTTTGGTTTGGCAAAAGATTAAATACCCTTGTAGTCAGAAAGCAGATGTGCATTAAAGTAGGCTTTTTTTCGGGTAAAGAAAAGTTCTCTTAGCTAAATTTAATTCCTCACTGTTTGCTTGTAAAGATAATGGGAAGTTTCAGTTGTTAACATGATGATAATAAATATATTATGCGTTAGTTAATTTATTATTTAAATAAATAATTAAATTTTGCAGACAAAACTTGGGTTTTGATCGGTAGTTTCTAGGGCAGCTATACGATAAATGATTACGATCAGGATTTTGCATATACGTTAAGAATAAAGTAATAAATAAATTTGCCCAGTTTAATTAAGATACACCTAAAACCAGAAAAATTTGTAAACAAACTAATTTTTAAATAAAAATAATAACTGCTATGACAGCTTTATTATATATCATTCCGATTGGTGTAAGATTTGGATATAATATAGGAAGCGCTACTAAAGGTGTAATTATAATAATTAACTAGGGTAGCTTAAAAAACTAGAAAGTTGTTCACAGTACAAACTAATTTTCACAGATAGATTTTAAAACAGTTATCTTATAAGGAACATCGATTTAAATAAAATTTGGTAATGTTTGTAAAAACAAAGTATCATTAATATATCTATAAAAGCAAAGAGAATTTTATATAAAAATTAAAAATTTTTATGACAGTTTCCAGGGCAGCTATAAGATAAAGCATTTAAATATGATCAGTATGCTATATATATTAATAAGTGCAACATAAAACGTATATTAGCCAAGTTTCATCAAATAAATAACAAATATTTTCCAAACAAAAAGTTTGTATATCAATATTACCTTTAAGAAATAGTCTAAAGATCAGTAAAACTTTGTTATATAAACACGCATGTGAAACCAACAGCTTGACATATCTTTAATCTATATACCCGTCCAGAGTTAAGAAAAGTTTATACACAGTTTTTTTTCCTAGAGTGTCACATACTTCATACCCAACTTAAAATACCCTCTCGCTTGTAGGGTATACAAATACGGGTCGGCCAAATTGCGTGTCATAATAAACTAAAGATTCGTCTCTGGAAGTTTGCTGTGCTGCTTCATCTTCCTCTTCTTCTTCTTCATCTTGCCTCACATGTCATATGCATGTGTGTGTGCCTGTGTGTGTGTGTGTGTGTGAGCTGGTAAATGCTGCGGCTGTTGCTGTGGCAGCCAACCCCCAGGCGAACTGTTTTGCATTACTCATTTGACACTTTGTCTATCCGAAATGCAGCACCTGCTGCTGCTGCTGCTGCTGTTGCTGCTGCTGCAACAACAAAAAGCTGAAACTGAAGTCGAAGATGGAAGCTGGAAGCGAAGAAGCCGCAGACAAACTTTAGACTTGGCCAAGAAGACGTTGATGAACGACTGGTAACTGATGGAGTCTGACTCTGCGCGCGAGGCATACAATTTAATCCTTCACATGCAGGGGGGGGGGGGGGGGGGGGGGGGGGGGAGGGGGGGGGGGGGGGGGGGGGGGGGGGGGCAGCATGGAAAGGGCAGGGCAGGGCGCTCCACATATGCTTGATATAAATCTCAAGAGCTGGCTGCCATGCACAACATGAAACCACTAATTGAAGTGAAAGAACAGAGCAGCCAGCTAGTTGAGCAGCTTCAGTTTCAGTTGCATTTGCAGCTACTGAAGTTTAAAGCTCTTTCCCTCTCTCTCTCTCTCTCTATGTGTGCGTGTGTGTGTGGGCGTGTGCATTGTGTGTTTGCGTGCATTGGGTTTTCAGATTTTAATTAACATGTGGCATGGCTAAAGAAAAGAGTTTCAGTTTGCAGCTCTCTTCGACACTCAATCAGCGTGCCACAATTTCAAAATGTAAAAAAAAAAAAAAAATAAAAAAGAATTGTTGCCAACACAAATGCATACTAATTGGGGTTAACAAGGCATGGATACACACGGCCACGTTGTGTTTCGGACCTTGCCGCAAGCTAATTTCGTTTTAGCCCGGCTCAAATGCTTATGCAGGCCATGCAAATTTAATGCCCTAATGAGCTCAGTGAATCAACTATGTGTTACTTTTTTCCTTTTGGTATGTGTATCTGTTTTGCATATTTTAAATTTCCTTATTTAAGTAGTTTCATGCTCGATATTGATTGCTTTTTAAAGCTATTTCGTAATCAACTTTTTCTAATTTAACCCTAAGATTGTTTATTTTTATTGAAGGCCAATAGTAACATTTGTAATGTTCACATTATTTTGTGTCCTCTACAAAACTTTTCACATATAAAGTTGTAAATAAATAGAGTCCCAACTTTATTTAGTTTCACTTTAAGCTTTCATAAGCTGCAATTGGGCTTAAAAAGTAAAACCGAATACAGCTGGCGAGAATGGGTTAAAGCTGGAACTGTTGTAGCGGCAGCTCAACTCAATTATAATCCATTTGCGAATGCAACACAAATCCAAACGGATGCCGGAGGCCTCGACATGCTGCGACAGCTGAGTCAACCTTGACATTAGCCTTGCCGCAGGGCAAACAAAGCCAACTGACAGCATCTGGCGGGGGGAATCTCGTCTAAGCGACCATCCCCCCTCCTTGATACCCTGCCTGGCTGTGGCTCACTGACTCACTGAGGCAGCCTGGTAGACAAGGGGGGGGGGGGGGGGGGGGGCCACGTAAATAAAATGCCAATGATAAAAGCGAGAAGAGGCGTGCTGAAAGCCGTCAACGTCAGCCAACGAGCTGATTGAATGCGGCACACAAAAGCAAACTGGCAACTGGAGCAAGGGAAGAGAAGTGACAGAAATATGCATGCATATACATACATACATATATATATATATGTATGTATGTACTATGTATGGGATAGGCCAACACAATTCACAATTATGATATGCAAATTTACTGGCAAAATATTCATATAAATTGCGCCTGCCTTGTGGCCGAGGCCGCAGTGCAGAATTTATTGTGCACACAGTGTCTGCCAAGATCTGTGGTCAGACTTGGAAATGAACGTGAAATGAGTTACAGATGCACAATACACAAAATACATACATATATGTATGAAAGTACGTCTAGTAGTTTAATAGGACTTAAATATCACTGCCCCATCGTCATAATTGAAAGATATACAAATGCATCAAATTTTGCAGATTGCAACGAAATCAAATTCCATTTTAATAAGAGACTAATTGGCTTTAAGATAAAGGTTTTTCCTGCCGTTTAATCTTATCTCAAAATTAAATGCCTATTGTCGATGGGCAAATATAACAAATTGCTGTTCAAATTATTACAAGCCGCAATTAAATTGTTTTTCCATCAAGATTTTGTTCTTTTCAATTTGAAATTTCTTGTTGCTTTTATTGTTGAGTGCTTGAGGTTTTGTGGCATTTATTGAAAATATGGGAATGTAATGTGCACTCAACTAAGTTCTAAATACAACTAAAAACATGTTAAAGTAATTGAAAATGTAAACATAAACAACATACAACTAAATTTGCTGCCAATTAGAATTTTGCTCTTGATTTACAAAGCAAATAAAACTTCTGTTTCCTAAAAAAAAGTAAATAAAGCTTATTAAAAAAAAACCATAATATAATTGGTATATTAAAATATTCAACTTACAAAATCTGATTCATTTTTTAACTATGTATCAATATCTTTGTCTTTGTATTAATGCTAGATTAATAAACCAAGATAAAATATTCATTTTATGTGCTTCGCATTCCTCTATTTTTATTTAAATACATATATTTTTATGTTTTAACTGACTTTTGAGTACTTTATTCATTCTCTTTGTTGTCTTTATGTTATTTGTGAAAGTTTTTCAGACATCGCTATTTTTATTTGGGAAATCAAAAATGAATATACTTTTTATGACAAATTTATTTAGATCTCATGGTTAAAGTTTATATTATTAAAGGGTAGCTTTGTTTAGAAAAGTGTATTTAGACAAGCTTTAAATGCCCTTTTTTTTATTTATTTCTTTCCTATGTTTAATTTAATATATATTTTAAATATTTTCCCATTTAAATTGCTTAATTGTAACTTATGCTTGAATTTTTGCTTTTTTTTTTCATTGCAGGTAAGTTTTATGCAAAACAATTGAGTGCCATTTGCGAATATGGCAAATGCTCAACTCTAATCAACAAATGGCACATGCTGGGGTAAGCCTGACAATTGTCCGTGCATTTTTCAAGGACATGCATTCATCATGCTGTAGTCGACTGAAAAAGTGCTTGAAACAGCCATAAAGCGTGGCCCATAACGAGCCATGACCAAACCGAACAAACCCCAAGCTCCAACCCCAACCCCAAACTCAAATCCAAACCCAAACCCAAACCAGCCGAGCGACCAGTCAACAAACCCATTAAACAACATTTATAACTCCTCGGCAGCTATTCGAGGATGTGGATGATGATGAGGATGATGAGGATGGTTGTGCCTGGAAAACTTTCATTATGGCATTTTATTGTCCTGGCGACCATTTTGGCCTGCATGTGCTCGTTGTTGTTGTTGTTGTTGTTATTTGTATGGGGATAGAAAATGGCAGCTTTGGTGGCCAGCATCGCAATGTCAAACGCGCATTTGCCGCTCACTGTCATGTGTTGACTTTGCTTGTGTGTGTGTGTTTGGTAGCTGCCAGCTGCCAACTGGCAAACTGGCTAAAAGCGAGGGCGGCCAGCTAGTGAAGTCATGTCAAAACAAGCCAAAAACAATAACAAAATGGCAAAGTTTTTTGTCGCCCTGTTTGCTTTCTCTTGCCCTCTCTCTCTTTCCCTCTCTCTGTGCTTTGGTTTCCTCTTTTCCTCTTTTGATGCCTTGACAATGGCGTTGATAATTATTATTAGTTTTATTATGTAACTTTACAGCTTCTCTGGCCTGCTTTGTGGCTTCTGTTTACATTGGCTTTGTGTCACTGTTTTCGGGCCAGCTACAGTGGGGCCAGTGTTGTTGTGTGTTCTCCTTTGTGTGTGTGTGTGTGTGTGTGTGTGCGTGTGTTTGCTTTTGAGTGCAAATTATATAAAAGTTTACAATTGTCACATTTTAATGTTAAATAATTATTGCCCAATTAGACATTTAATTGCCAAGTAGCGAGAAACTGTTGACAAAGTCACGATTTGAACTTGTTGTGTGTTTTTTCTTTTTGAATCTGCAGATTTAATTTAGAATACTCAAAACATAAGCCAAAGCCGATGTTATTTTTATACAGTATAAATTAATTGCTGGTAACAACATAAGCTGCAACTATTTAAAGTAGATCCAAATTTTTACTTCTTTAATCTCATATTTGTAACTCTTACCGTTTTTCACATTTGTCAATGATTTAAGCATGATTGTGAATGATTTCATCATGGACATGCGATTATTTTCGGTATTTTCTTTTTGCAGAATTTAAGCTCATTAAATCGCCTGCAG
This sequence comes from Drosophila lacertosa, assembly GCA_004143845.1. NCBI lineage: Eukaryota > Metazoa > Arthropoda > Insecta > Diptera > Drosophilidae > Drosophila > Drosophila lacertosa. Next base: position 39,847 of record SCDZ01000429.1, on the reverse strand, counting down.
CAGCAGCAGCAGCAGCAGCATCAGCAGCAACAGAAGCAACAGCAGCAGCAGCAGCTCATACAGCCCACATGATGCTGTAAATTGCGACAGCTCAATTATGTCAGAAATTTACTGGGGCTGAGCTGCGGCCATAAATGGCACAAACTGCAGCCAAGGAATGCAGTAGCTGCCAGAACAAATAGGAGCCAGTAATGAAAACGGGGGTTGGGGCAGGGAAGGGAAGGGAAGGAAAGGGGGGGTGGGGGAAGTCGCAAATGGCCCGAGATCGGGCCTGATGGCTTCTGTGTGGCAGGGCAGTCGGCAAGAAAATTAAAAGGCATTGCAATCGAGTATACACAAAGGGTTAAATGGCTTAAACGATATAACAGGGGGGGAGGGGAGGGAAGGCGCATGCAGGGGGCGTGGCCAAGTGGCCAATAAAAAGCGTGAGTAATGCGACGTGGGTGGGTTCGAAGAGAGAACAGCGATAAATTGATTGTGCCACACACACACACACACACACAAATACACACACATACAGTGAAAAGCGAACAATGCAACAACGTGCAACATGCAAAGGCAGAAATAATTGAAAACTGCAAAGCTGAAAATAAAGCGCAACAGCAAAGGAAAAAAACAAAAAGGAAAACGAACTCACTCTTTGAATCTCAGCTGCAATGCGACCCACGTGGCGTATGAGTGACGCGAATTTATGTCTGCTGTCCGCGACTTGCCACACGTTCTAATCAGTGAATGCAACGTTGAGTGGGCAACTGGCTAGAACCACAAGAACCAGTTAACTGAATGCCACTGCCCCAGCCCCTGTCCCCTTTCACTAATAGCTGCCTAGTTGTCGAGCTGTTCACCTTCAACGTCCTTTAAGCTGCCACACAATGGTTGCGTGTGTGTGTGTGTGTGTGTGTGTGTGTGTGTGAAACCAGTCTGCGTCTACGTTTGCGTCTCTGCTGGCAATTACAATTCAATTAATGCGCTTAGCGCAATTTTTTACAGTGTAGTAAACACATGATAAGAACCAGTGCAAAGAGAGAAATGGACCCCCCCCCCAAAAGGTAACCCCCCGGGGCAGTTTTTTCGGGGGGGGGGGGGGGGGGGGTGGGGGGGGGGGGGGGGGGGGGGGGGGGGGCGTGGTCTGACGACGCCCCTCGTAATCAGCTCATGTGTGAGCCTTAAGTCTTCGCATCGCATCGTTTGCTGTTATAAAGCCAAGAAAATGGCAGCGTCAGGCCCTTAACTTCCACTTCACATGCATCCTTATAGCAACGTGTTGTTGTTGTTGTTGCCGCTTGTTGTTGCTGCTTGTTGTTGCTGGCATGCAACAAACACACGTCATGGGTGTCGTTTTTCAGCCTCTTGTATTATGTGGGTGCAAAAAAAAGGAGACTGATAGAAAGGGAAGGGGTAAAAAAGGGAGGTAAACATTCAAACACATGAACAACAACAACAGCAACAACAGCAGCAACTCAACAATGAACAGTTTTAAATTGCATTCTATTTAATTAACGCCGAAATGTGAGCGTATGTGTTGCAAGTGCAACAATTGTTACGAACTTTACACTTTTAAGCTGCTTAAAGCGAAAACTTTTCAATATGTTAAATAGCCCTGTCTAAAGTTAAATTGGTAAAGCTATCTTTGAGTATTTAAGTAAAAGCAGTTTACATTAATTACATTATCGTTAATTTGAAGTGTGTTTGTGTTTTAGCAATAAATAATAATTGACAAATTAATGAGGTTTTCAAATATGCAAAAATACAATTCACAAAAGTGTGAATGAAACAACTTTAGGAGCAACTTTTCTAAATGGCATATTAAATAATCAAATGAAAATTTTATAGAGTATTCAATATGCGTCATTAGCTATTGACATTGGTTGGAGGCTTTTTTTATTTTATAGTGATTATTTAAGATGTCATAAGAGTACATATTAAAAATGAAAAATTATCAAATTTATCTTTTGCTTAGGTAAAAACATAAACACGTGCAAAATCTATTTCAAAAAGTATTTTCTAGCTCTCAAGAAGATATATGTATATAAAAACAAGCTTACAGTTATTAAGGTTTAATTTGGTTTTTGAATTTAAGGTTTTTTATTTAATACTATAAATATTTTTAAAAGAAAAATTATCAATTTCATTTTTTACATACATTTTACATTCAGTTCACTGAGAAGAGACATATCAGAACTAGGCTTAAATAGCATCTTGAACCCATTTACAGTTGTTTTAAATAAAATAGTGCAACTGTTTTAGAGACACTTCTAATCTACCAAAGTAAACAAGTGATATATTTTTATATATATCTTTACTTACATTATATGCTCCTACAATAAAAAAAACCTTTACCCTCAGCTTTCATTATATTAATCACATCAAACCTCTCTCGATTCGCATTCTCAATAATTAAGCACGTTTGCCCGTAAAAACTTATTCGATTTTCTTCACTTGATTTCCTACCTTAACTGGCCTGGCTGGCCTGCCAAACTGTAAACTGCAATTGAACGGACTGAATAACTGTGGCAAATATAAAAAAGGCAACACTCACAATTCAAAATTGCCGTTTAGAATCAAAAGCACACACTTCCGGTTTCGGTTTCATTCAATTTGCTGCACTTTATTGAAATAGAGAGAGAAGAAGAAGCAAAAAAGAAAAAAAAACAAAGCGAGAGGAGCAAATAAAAAGCGAACAGCGCATAAAATGAAAAAATTCTCTCATATAGACATATGTATATATATGTTTTTTTTGTTTTTTTTTTTGAGTCATCATCAAACGCGTCGTGAGAACGAAAAGCAATTCAAAGTCGAGGGCGAAATCAACTGAAACAGAAAACAAACAAATCGAGCATGCACAACTGTTTAAATGGGCAGCCCCTTAAAAAAGGGAGGGGGAAGGAGGGGGGACAGAGGGTCTCCCCTATATGCACAACATGTGTGTGTGTGTGTGTGTGCGTGTGTTGGGGGCGAAGCTGTGAACTCAAAATTTCAGTTTCAATTTGCATTGAAAGCGAAAAACGGAAATCATTTGCATTTGTCGGACAGGAATCGAGGGGAACAGGCAACGGGAACTGGAACTGGAACTGGGAACTGGCAACTGAGAACCGGTCAGCCGCAGCTTCCGCTTTGTAAATTGTCAAGACGTCTCAAGCATTTTAATTGCCTGTATAGTTTTCAGCCAACGGCAAAAATCATTTGCCTAAAAAACTAATTTTCAGCTCTCATCAAATTCAATAAAGTCAACTCGAAAAACTTTTGTTTGGAAAGCGTAAAACGATTTCGCCTTCACTTCACTTTTGCATAATTAGACAATTAGCTTTGGCTTCAAAAATAGTTCTTGCCTCAAAATTTGCCTCCTGATAAAGTCAACTTTAATCCTGCTGTCTCCTTCTCATATTTTATTTGTTGATTTTCCTAGTTTTGATGGCAACTTTGCAGCCCACTATTGCCACGCCCCTTTGGAGCTGCCGCAAATCTTTCTTGTGCATCTTCGGGCGCAAAAACTGTTTTAGAACTGAGGTTGCAACTTTGGTTTTGTGTCTATTTGCGCAGCTTGCAGTTGCCTGGCATGACCTGTAAAAGTTAAGTAATTCAAATGGGGTAGCTTAAAGTTGAGTGTGCTCTAAAAAAGGTTGCTAACTCCCTCTCTTATAGAGGGTATCAGCTAGTCGAGCATTGACTAGCAATCTTCTATTTAAGCTTAGCATACACTAGAGCTTTATTTTTATAGGGTATATTCCATGCAAGCCCTCGCAAGTCCTTTTGTTTTAAGGCAAAGTAAATGAAAATAAATATCAGTGAGTTTCAAGTTATGAAATTTATTAGCTGCAAATGCTGTTTTCTAGTTGTTGAAGTTGTTGCTGCTGCTGCTGCTGATGTTGTCGTTGTTGTTGTTGTTGTTGTTAGTTATCTGGTGGTTGTTGTTGGGTCCACTGACTTCTCGGTTTTAAACGGGAAGTGTTGCACATTAAAAATTTATTGTATACACAAGAATTTCTGAGAATTTCTGTTGCCCTCAGTCGTTTGCTTGATTAATGAACTTGTTGTTCTCCGTCGTTTTGCCACACAAGCCAAAAAGGGATTTTCAAAAACTCTGCTTTGCATTCATTTGATTGGATTTAAACAAAAATATATTTAACTTGATTAAGTTGAGGTTTTTTTTTTATAAAAAAAGGAAAAGTAAAGGAATTGTAGGAAATTTAATTAAGAAAATAATAAAATAATAATGAATTTTATTTCAAAAAACTGAAATAAATAATATGAATTGTTTTCCTTATATAAAATGTGCGCTCAAAAAAGAAGCATAAATAAACTATTAGTGGATTTTTGCCGTGCACAAAAACCAACTCATTATTTCAATTAATTTTCCCACATTAGTCATGCCCCTAATTTGTTTAATATGCTTAACATTATTAAGCGCATAATCTGGTTAAACATGCTAAACCCAAACCAATCAAATGCTTTGCAAACTGTAAAGCAAACAACCGCAGCTTATCAGTTGCAACTTAACCGCAAACACTAAACACACACACACACACACACACACACATATACACACACAGACACACAGACACACACACACATAGAGTCTCGCCTAGTTAAGCAAGCATTTAGCATATTTTGAGTATTATGAATTATGAATTGTGGTTCTGGTTGTGCAGCGTTGCCATCGCCAAATCCGGCAACGCTGCTCGTGTTTGAAATTGTTTGGCAACATTTGCTTTTGACGTTGCTACAAAATTTACCCCCCCTTTATCCGCCCCGCCCCTGTCTTCTTCTTTAGACGAACAACTTTTAATGGCAAGTTGAGCGGACTTAATCCACATTCATTAGCAAACGAGCGTAACGGGCAGGTGGACACTGATTCCATGGAACGAACCAGTTCACTTTTTATTACTGTCCAGAGGCTGTCAGAGTAGGGGGCGTGGCAGTAGGGTGAAAAGTTACAGAATGTTAGTCAATTATATGAATATTGCAGCCAGCTGGCAAATTAAGCTGTGTGTGCGAGTGTAGTGTGTGTGCGAGTGTAGTGTAGTGTGTGTGTGTGTGTGTCTGCTCCAATTTCAGTTATTTGTAGTTATTTGTGCATATTGATTTTACGAGCAAACATTTTGTAAATGTTTTCATTATGCTCGTAGGCAACTTTGATTACGGCCTTTCGGTTTAATAAACTTTTGCCGCATTTATTATTTAAATGATTTTATGTGCATAAGAGGGGAGTATGCACATGTGTGTGTGTGTGTGTGTGTGTGTTTATGTCGAAATTGGGGCAACTTTTTGGACCGGGCATCACTTCAAAAGTCAATTAAGTGCGGACATCGCAAGCAAACCCCCCAAAAAATAACCAGCCAAGTGTCAATATGTGTGTGTATGAGTGTGTGTGTGTGTGTGGTGTGCCACGCCCACTTTGGCCTCTTACACGCAACCCAAAAGCCCCATGTGGATTGGCTGGTTTCAACGCTTCTGACTTGAGTTTGGTTTGCTTCTTTAATCCATTTCGATTTGCAATAAATTCATTTTGTTTATACACATTTCGTATGCACAAAAAGTTGCTATACCCTGTTAAGGGCTATATTTAAAGGGGTATTTAAGAAGAATAAACTTATTTTGTTACTTTACTTGTAAGCTTGTTAAACTTTTTGTCACATATTCAATCTTTTACACCCTGTACAGGGTATGTGATAGTCTTAACTATGTGCACTTCAACACCTTTGCGGGGCTTAGTGACTTGCGGTAGGCGTGGCGCGTGTGGATTTCGACACACGTCGTTTTCCATTAAATTTGCCTGCAGATAAACGAAAAAATGTCGGGCAAAAGTTTTTCTTGCGACCCAAAAAAAAAAAAAAAAAGAAAAAGCTCAAGTGAGACTTGCGCCCCGAGCAGCGACTTGTTGTGTGGGGCAACACAAACACACATACACATATATATAGAGACAGACACGCAGGCATATTTAAATATACAGCCAACTGTCAGACATCGGACAACGTGGCGTATGCGTAATGTGGCCTGGTGCTGAGCCCAAAGGACACGCAATATATTCCTTTTGTGCAATGGAAAAAAAAAGAAAAAAAAAAAAACACCCCCCCCGCCCCCCCCCCCCCCCCCCCCCCCCCCCCCCCCCCCCCCCCCCCCACACACACACCACCGTCGTTGTCAAGTTGCCCCTGTCTGTGGCAAGTGCGTCTCACCTGAGCCTAAACAAATGCAACACTTTGTTTTAACAGGCGAGGCATGACTACAAATTTATCTGTTTGCCCATGTCCTATACATTTATTTTTATTTAGCTGGGGATCCTTGCGCAGGTGCGGTCCTGCGGTTGCGCCCCGGCTTGGGCCCGCTTGGGCCCACTTGGGCCCGCTTGGGGCGTCGCAAAATGCAAAGTAGGCATCAACAGAAAAAGGGCTACATAATTGAAAGAAAACTTTCGATACCCTGGCAGTGATTAGGGTGCCGATAAGAGAGGTCAAGGATTAGCTGCCTGCGGTCGCTGACGCAAAGATTAATGACTTTCCATCCAACTAACTTGTGCGTGTGGCGACTTTGAAGAACTTGTTTATTTATTTTTTTTTACATTGAAGTCGCAACCAGTTCACTTCATTGCGTATTCAAATTTGAATTCAATCGAAATTTTGCTTTGTCACTTGATTTAGGTTCAAAACAATAAAAAGGTAGCATTTGTCAAGCCAGTGAAGAGAAAGAAGGACTTGCTGCCGAGAATTACAATTACTTTAGCTTTACAAATTATTCAATATTCAAACTAGTTCACTGACAAAGCAGAAATGGAACTTGTTTAAACATTTATCGAAGTCATAAGTTGTTAAAAATGAGAATAGCATATTAAAAGTTATTTTTAACGCACGTGAACTATTGGAACTAGTTCGTGAACATGTTGTGATCTAGTGCCAGCTTAGTAGCCGATTAATATTTCCGTTTAATTTGAGTTTTGTTAAAATAAAAACTTTACTTGAGTTGCTTTTGAACTAGTTCCAAGTTCCAGGTTCGCATTGGAGCTACTATTTAATGATTACTAGCAGCCTTAAGTCAAAGCCCAGCTTTAAGTTGACTTAAACCTATAAAACTAGTTCAAATGGCAATGAACCAGTTACAAGCAGACAATAAAATACGTAGGTGAACATTACTAGTTCAAGTTTGAACAAGTTGATCAAAATAAGCTGATTCGCCTACAAATCAGCGAATCGTGCTTTACGTTTAATTTACTTTATTTTTTATTGTTGCAATAAACTCGAACCGAAAATAGAAGCCGTACCAGAAACCGAACCCGAACCCGAACCTATGCGCCATGTTTAGCAGGTTTACGGCACTTGGGGTCATATCTTTTTATTGCCCGGCCACAATCAAATGTCCATTGGCTCGAAAAGCTCAACCAACAGGAGGTCGCCTAATCAAATTTGCGGAATTCGCTTCCTCTGACTTCAACTCTGCTTGCATTTGCTTTCTTTCTCCCTCTCGCTTACTTACTGCTACTCCCTCGCTTGCTCGCTTGCACCTGGGGGAAAACTTTGCACGTTTGGCAACATTTTGACTGCTTGTTCTGCTCTTTTTTTTGTATTTTTTTTTTGTTTTTGTGCTGTTGTATTCCCAAGCTTTTAATAACTGAACAAGCCGCTCATTAATAATTTAAAATAGAGCAAAAATATGCGCGCTTCTCTTTTGGCAGCTTTGGTTGTTGCTGCTGCCGCTGCGCTGCTGCTGTTGGTCCCCACGGCTGCGTTGGCCCAGTGGCGCGTGGTCGTGGTGAATTTCTGTGTGTGTCTGTGGATGCCAATGCACAGCGCCCACAAAACAAAAGAGAGCCAAGTGCGCTAGCTCTTGCTCTCTCGCTCTCTGCATTGGCATTTGCGGCACATTCCTTCGGCCAGCATGCATGTGTGTATGCGCGCGTGTGTGTGTGTTTTGTGGGATGCCTTCGCAGACAGCTTCTCGTGCGCTTTGCTCTTTGCACTCCCCCGCCACGCACGCGTTGCGATGATTCATGCTTTCTGACTGTGGATGCTGCCGCAGCAAATGCCTTTTGTTGTTATTGTTGTTGCTTTTGTTGTAATACTTAAATAATTTATTTTTCCAACACTTCCTCACATAGCAGCAGCAGCGCAGCAACGTCAGCATTTGTTTTGTTTCATTTGTTTACGTTATGCTGCCGCTGTCTCTGCTGACTGCAGTGACGTAAGTACGCAAAGCTGCGCAGCTGTTTAAATAGCACACAACAACACTAGCAACAACAGCAAATACACTTGCCGGCCGCGCTTACTGAATGAAATACTTTTAATAGTACGCTCAAAACTCACCACAGCAGCGCGGCCGGCCAATGCAAGCCATTTGCTGACGTCGCGACGCGTTGCGTCGCTGCAACTGTTGTTCAGTTCACAATTGAACGCTTGCCGTGTCTGACGCGTCGCGCATCGCTGCCAAACGAAAAAAAAAGCATTCGTCGTGACGTTAGTCTGTTGTCTCTTGCGTCTCTCTCTCTATTGCGCCTCTTGCTTGCCCGCTAGCAAGTGGCTCTAAAACCCGTGTACGTCATAATATTTTGTTACGTGCTTTTGCGAAGCGCTTCCGTTTCGCATTTGCCGCAGCATCATAAATCAACACTAAATCACAAAAGCAGCAGCAGCAACAGCAACTTAAATCATTTTTAATAATTTTGTGCGCTTTTTTAGTTTTGCTCCATTTTAACACACAACATAATTTATTTATTTGCTTAATTTATTTGCTATCGCGTGTGCTTTGTTTGTTTATTTACTTGTTTGTGCAGCAGTTTCCAATTAGAAACTCTCGCCAAAAAAAAAAACCTTAAAAGCCTCTTTCAGCCCCTCAGCCCCGCCCCCTTTTGTGCTTCATTGTTTGGCACAACTCGAAATGCGTTCAAAAACAAATTTATTTCAAGCCGCCCATTTGAAGGCTAGTCGCCATTATCTTTACCGTTTGTTTGGCAATTGCCGCAAATTGAAATACGTTGAATTCATTCAAAACATTTAAACTCGTATGTGATGTCAATTAAATAAGATTGACAAATGTTTTTTTTTCTGTGTTGCTTTAAAGTAAAATCACCTTAAAATTAAACTTAGTATAACTGTTTGCTTAACTTTTAAAACAATGTTATAAAAAAGTTTTCAATTTAAGTGATTATATTAATTATATTGATCTGTGTTATTAGAGAACAATTTAAATATATTTCATAATTATTACAAATGCAGATATAGCAAAAGCAGTTGAAAGAGTTTAAAGTAAACATTTTTTAAGCTCGTTCAGACGATCAAGAATCCCTCTTGGGGTCAAGAACTTGAAGAAATCTCTCAATCAAAACACTTAAACAAACAAGCAAAAGATTTCTATACAGCTCAAACGGCGGCTTGTGATTTATAAGAATTCTTTAAATCAAACTTAGACAACAACAAGTTCCGAGAACAAGTTCAAAGATCTTGTTAAAACCGAACATTGTTATCTGTCAAAGAGCTGCTTTTGACCTAGATACCATTCCCAAAAAAGAAAAAAAAACTAATCTAAATGCTTATCGCGTCGCTTGGTTGCCGAAAAACTTGTCAGCTGACTGAGCTCAGAGTTGGCTCAAATGCAATTTGCTTGTGCAGCTTGTGACGCAAATGCAAAGTGGTTGTCAAACTGTTTTGTGTCGCAATTTAATGGCTTATCAATTGAGATGTTTGCATTTTTAACTGCTACGTGCCTTTGACCCACTAGTATAACATTATTCTAGACTCTGCTCGTATCCTTAAGGACCCCCCCCCCCCCGCTCCCCAGTTAGCCAGTTACACGACCTACTCGGGACAACACATGTAATCAACATTGTGTATACGTAATAGTCGAAGCCGCCAAAAGACGCTACGCTTGCCCGGGCGCAAGAAAGCAAAAGAGAGTGCGAGAGAGAGCGCGTGCTACGCAGGCACGCAAGCCAAGCCGGCTTGACTGTGTGGAACCTAAGAGAGCGCACGCTTAGCTTCCACATATTACGCTCGCGCTCTCTCTTTCTCTCTGACTCTGTTTGGTTGATTTTGTGCAGTGCCACCCACCCCCAGGCAGGCCGAAAAGCAGGTGGCGCCCTTGCGCTACTTTCATGCTGGTCTCTGCCTTTCAAACGTAGAAGCGTAACGTAACGTAGTATCTCGTTGACCTCATTTCGTGTGCGAAACTCAACGCGGCAGGTTGTGCAGCTCCGTTAACCGTCAACCGTCAACAAACAAGCGTCAACCGGCAACGGCTACGACAACAGTTTATCCAATTGGCAAAGAGCGTAACTGAAATTCCTTCAACTACGTCGTCTGTTTTTTTTATTTAATTTTTTTTGTGTTTTTCAAGTTAAATGTCAAAGTGTTTGAACTCTGTACCTAGTTCGTGTTACGTTTTATTTTTTTTTTTTGTGTTGTTAATGCTTGTGTTTTTTAAGTTTCGATTTGATGAGCTGCTAAAGCACAGCAAAAGATTATAACGGCAAAAAACACCCTCAGCGCGAACAACAACAACAAACAGCAAGAGGCATTAACAACCCCAAAATCAAAACAATAGAAAAAAATAACGTTGCTTTCGGGGTTGCCTTTTGTTGTCTGTTGTCTGTGGTCGCATATTTATTGTTATTTCGTCTCGCAGATAAAGATTTGACCTCGTTTGTCAGCCAGCCGATAACACAGCATCACTTAAATATATATATACACTATATATACATATATGCATAAACAAAAAAGTGCCATAAAGTGAAATTAAAACAGCACAAAATGTTTGCCATAAATAAAAGCATTTAAAAACAGAGCGAAAAAAAACCGAAAACAGAAAACAATCAAAAATAGCAGTTAAATAACTGCTAACTGAAATTGAATTTTTTCCAATAACAACAGCTACAAATAAACGGCCTCAAAATTGCCGAATTAATAAATCAACCCACAAAGCTGAACAACAACAATTTTGGCGGTGCGTATACAAAAAAATAACAACAATTAAACCAAATCAATTTAAGCCCAAATCTTAAAAGTTACTCACAGCACTTCAAATGTTTGTTATTTATTTTTCCAATTATATATGCGCTTGATTTACAGCCACAACAAATATATATATATATGTATACGAACGAAAAGAAAAGCAAAAGAAAATCTGGAATGTTTCTATGTAAACAATCATTAAACTTGATGCTTGCCCCAAGGCAAAAACAACAACAAGCATTTTGTTTAAACGAGAATTAAATATAATTTGATATTTTTATTTATAAATTTGCGCTTTAAATTAATCCGTCAACATTGGCGAGCGTTAAAATCCTATTTTTAGCAGCAAATTTATGCTTACAATAAACAAATTTTCGCTTTTGTTTATATTGTTGAAAACAAACAGCGGAAGGGTTTTTGCCAAGTGTGTATGGAAAGTTTTATTAAAATTTAATTTGTTATTAATACAATATATGAAATATGAGGAAAGAAAATTTGTTTTAAGTTGTTTGATAAGAAGAAAGAGATATTTTATAGTAAACAATTATTTAAATTATTTAAATTATTTTTATAGAGTTGGATTTTTAAATTGAAAAGAGTTTAATGAAAAAAATAGCTTCAATGAAAATTAAGCTGTATTAAAGTTAAACTCCCAATCAAATTTACTCCAATAATGAAAAACTTATTTATAAATCTATTTTTATTTGCTACATTTTTTTGTTTAACTAATTGCAAAATGACTCAAAATTGCGATCTTCAAACGTTTTCTGCCCATTTTATGTGGCAACAGAGCGTGAAATGTGAAAATTAAATGCATGCAACCAAATAAATATTTTAAAATATGCGTAAAAGCCTATTTAAAATGCTGTACAAATATTAAATGGCAGACAGGAAAATAAATGGGAAAGGACTCCCATCAAAGTAAACTTTATTTAAATGAAGCGCAAATATTTTGACACGTCGACAGTTAAAATAAAAGTAAATCAAGTGTATTTATGAATGAAACAAAATGGAAAATGGAAACCCATTTAATTGAAAAAAAAAAAAAAAACTGTACTTGGAATAAATATTTTATGCACGGCTTGGCAATAAGCCTCCAGCATTGTCGATGATATGAACATTTGCAAATGGAATCCCTTTAACCAACCATCAATCCTGCCTTCCTTACCCCTCCAATACCCCAATCCGCCAATCCCCGACTCATCATCATCTGGAACCGGCTTAAAGCAAAAGAATTCAAACCGAATACTCAATTTTAATGGCTGCTCTCGTTGTTGTTTTTATTGCTGTTGTTGTTGTGTGCAATTGAAATTAATTCAAGTTAAATTGAACTTTTTATTAGAACATTGACCCAGCACCCGACGTCAGCAAATAAAAGAGATGGAGAGAGAAAAAAAAAAGAAAAAGACAGAGAGAGAGATAGAGAGAGGTAGAGGGAGAGTAAAAGCAACTGATATGCAAAGTACGCTGCTCTAATCATCTGTTAAATCAGTTGTTTGCTCAGCTTTATATGCTCACGATAAGCAATATATACATAAATACAAACATGTCTAGCGAAAAAGCATTAGAATCCAAAAACACTTCCGTTATCAAAGCAGACAGCAAACATTGTAATCAGCACTCATTACAATTACCCGAATAGGAACTGGAGACGCTATTCTCGGGGGTTGTTATAGAAATATCCCTCTAATTTCAATTGCTGTTGAGCATAATTGAAAAGTGCATAATCATAAGGGAAGACATAAATTGTTGTTTTTTGTGTGGAATTGTTAGAATATGAATAAGAGGAGAAATTTTCTTTATCAGTCCGTTAAACAAGTCATTTTTGATTTGATTTCATAAAATAAATTAATATATCTACTTACCTATTTATTCATTAGTTGTCTGTCTCTTCTTCTTCTGTGTATACTCTTTATTCTTCTTTCCTTTAAATATATCTTTCCTTTTCTCGCTTTGAATTCAGCTTGTTCTCTTTGTTTCTTTTACATTCTTTGATTTATTTTTCTCCTACAATTTATCTCCTTTTCTTTCGTTCATTTTGAATACTTTTTTAAGACGCATTCGTAAACGTTTTACTGGCTGCACTTATGGTCGGATCCTATCTTTATTTCATCTATTTTTACACTGTTGCCTTCGTAAACGTTTTACTGGCCGCATCTTAGTTTCCTTCATTAACAGCTTTTCCATCCTTGAACATTTTTCCTTTCTCTCTCTCTGCATTTAAATTAGTTTAGGCCTTCGTAAACGTTTTACAGGCTGCCCATTTTATGTTTCACCTTAAAAAGTTGGTTTTAAACTCTCTAGACTTTTCGTGCGACCCTCGCTTATTGCTTGATTTGAGTTTGATTTATTGGTCGAGCCAGGAACTTGTTTAGTTTTGCGTTGCGTCGCTTCGACTAGCTGAATACAATTTAATTAGAAGTCGACTGGGCTGTAATTAGTTAAAGCCGCCTTCGGGAGAGAACTCGAGACGTTAGTTGTTATTTATTTGTTTTAGTTTTTGGCCGGGCCGAATGAGTTGTGTAAGCCTGTCCATATTTTGATGGCTAAATCAATTAGAAAGTCAGGCTAAGGCTGGAAGTAATTAGGATTTTCCAGTTGTTACATATATTTTTTTTTTCCGCTGTTGTAAATTTTAATTAAGTTTCGGCTCATATGGCGATTTGGCAACTTGATAAACGGCCGACAGGCACGCAATTTGGCCAAAAAGCCGCTGTCGTGTGCGGCGACCATTAAAACAGGTGGCCAATATGAAAATTTGGGTTGGGCTCGAACCTCACATGCAACTGGTTGACTAATTTTTGGTTTTGGCAATCACAAAACCTTGCCACGCCCCATCTTCGCACCGCCTCCCCTTTTATCCCGTTCATTTTTCCGATAATTCGTTGCGATAAAAAAATAGTTCTATATGGTAATAAAACTTGTACTTGGCCAAACGTGTTTAGCATAAAAAACCATCAAGGAATATATAAATATATGCTAAAGAGCTGGAAATGGGCTGCTTCTTTTTCTTCTTCTTCTTCTTTATTTGGTTTATGTTTAATGTGCGTGTGTGTTTTTTTATTTTTGGATAATTTTCTTAATGTGTTTTAAATTTTACGACTTGTGTCGGGCCCAATAAATGCGTTAGTGTTAAAGGCGTGCGAATGGCCGCGTTGATTGATAAAAATGTTCTTGGCGCTGATTTTTTAATAGAGCACAGTAAACACTCGATTGGAGAAAACTTAGAGGCTAAAGTATAATCTTTTATGCTAATTTGAGTAATAAGAATAAGGATAAATATAAAAGAACTCTAAGAAATTACAATGGAATTAGTTTTTTTGTTGGCTGATTTTAATATTTACAATATTAAAAATACTAAAAAAATTTTCAATTAAAAAGGGGAGATTAAAAATTATGCATTAATATTGTAAAATAAATGGAACTTCTCTTAGTAAAAATAATATTTCTTTTTGTCAATTTTTCCACACTTATATATACATATGTATATTTAAGCTTTATATCCATTATTGTCTTTATATTTAAACAAATATCGAAAAATGACAAATATGAATAATGTGCTAACTATTTTGTTTAATTACTTTGACCTTGTCCAGGCTTAAACCCCTTTAAATTGACATTGTTAACTTTGCTTTTAGGAATATTTATTGTATTTCGATATTTATGCAATTACTTTTAAATGCATTTTAATTAATGTTGTACAAAACACATCCGCGTTTAATCTCCATGTTAAGCTCTGTTGCGAAAGGATTATGCAAAATGTGCAAGCAAAATTTGTCATTAATTATTTTTGCATTTTATTGAAATTTAATGCGTTTGTGTGTTGTGTGTTGTCTGTTGTGCGTTGACCTGTGTAAGTCTGTGTGTGTGTGTGTGTGTGTGTGTGTGTGTGTGTATGTGTGTTTGTGCTTGTGCATTGTCAGCTATCAATCCCCGTTCGACAGGCCGCAGGCTTATCAATTATCCGGCAGCCTGCATCCTGCTACATCCTGCTGGCTTTGTTCGCGTCCATTGACATTCGACTGACAGGAGCCCAAAGGCCATGCGACCGCATCGTTTGCTGGCAGCGCCTTCATATATTGTTCTTCTTGTTGTTGTTGTTGTTGTTGACCAGGCGTCACCTTTGCTATATATGGTCTGTGTTTGTGTGTGTGTGTGTGCGACAAAAGTTGGCAGAGTTGTCGCCATTGGCAAATTGTTCACGTCATTTATAAGCCGTTTAATCAAACGCGCATCGGTTCCGTCAGCTGCACTTTAAACCTTTGGCCATTTGTGCTATTTTTGGCCAAGAGCTGTGTCTCTCCAGGCTTTCGCAATTAGTCAGCTGCCTGTCGCCAAGTGTCAAAATATTTTGCTATAGAAAATCTATTTTCTCATGCTACAGATTTTCACTTGGCCATGCGCCCACAAATGACAGACGCAACCCAAAGGAGGCTGTGGCAGCTGAAAAGAAGGGGGGGGGGGGGGGGGTAGTTGGATTGGTTGCAGCATGAGCAATGAACGTGGCATGGTATGGCTAAAATGTCACGTATACGTCGTGTGGCACATGGCACGCCATGGCAACATTTTCCCTCTCTTCGCATGTCACCAGTTGGCCTCCTCCTTCCTTCCTTCCCTCCCCTCTCTCTCTCTCTCTCACTCTCTGTCGTTATTCGCGACGTAATTACGTCATTAACAAGAAATTTGCAAAGTGCTCATCATTTCATTTGTGCCACTATTTAATTCGACTTCCAATGAAAATTGGGCACTTTTCTTTTCTCATTAAGTTTGACCCAAGGAAAAAAAATAAAATAAATACACTTAGTCATAAATTTGCTGTGGGCGGAAATTCGTTGGTCAGAACTTTTATCAATGTGACTCAGGACAGGCAAATATTTGGAATTGTATTCACTTTGTGTGATTTTATGCTTATCAATGCCAAGTTATCAAGCATTAAGTAAGTTCGTAAGTCCGAGATTTGGAAACTTTTCAAGTGTTATAAATCTCTTAACAGTAAATTAGCAATTTCCCGTCGAATTCTTTAGATATTAAAGCAAAATATGAGGGTATTTTTTGGTATTTGTGTGTGGAAATAATAAAAATGTAGTTTATTAATATGTTAGCAGTTTATTATAGTATTGCGGAAAAAAAGTAAAATATAGTATATTCATAAATTATAGTAGTTTATTATAATATTGTTGAACAAAGTAAAGTTTGCTATAGTATAGTATAATCTATACATATATATTAGGATAACAAAGCACAATGGAATGTGTTGTGTAAATATATAGTGTTATTTTGTATAATAGAATAGTTATAAATTTAAACAACAAGTTCTATAAGTAAATAAAAGGTTGCTAATTGACATTTTTTCAATAGAAAAACTCATTTTCTTTTTAATTGTTAAACTAAATACGATTATTCATCCTTTAAATTAAAATAAATAAAAATGCTCTCTTAAACTTTTTCTTTAAGTGTAGCTGAGCTTCACTTAATAAATATAAGTTGGTATATAGTTACTATATAATTCTCTATTTATACAGTAAGTAAATGTCCATTCAAACTTACTTCCATGAATCAGGATCTCAAACTAAACCAAGTTACAGACAGCGTTCTTTTTATTTAACTAATTAAGCCTGCCTAATTCAGAATTATACAGTCCTCGGCAACATCACATCAAAGTCTAGCCACAAATAATCATAGATCACGAAAAAAAAGAGCTAAATTTCTTTTGACTGGCAATTAAGTCGCTTGGAAATTAACATTTATATATAATTGGCCTGCAATCCATTATGGCCAATTGGCAGTTTTGTCTGTGCGCTAATTGGGTGTCAAAAAATGGCGGTACGAATTATGCTGACGCGTACTGTGTTCGCGTGTCGCGGCTATTTTTGTAGCCACGCCCCCTAAAGAGGGCGGCTATTGAACTCATCACCTGTAAAATTGTCTGCCTTTGACATTGATGCCAATTGCAAAGTTTGATTTTGATGAGCATGTGAAAGAGACAAAGACAGAGCGAGAGAGAAAGAGAGAGAGAGAGAGAGAGATAATGAGTGCGCAACTCATTAATGCAACAAGCGGCACAACAAGAAGCATCAGCATCAACGACAACGTGAAGCATCTGCGGAAAGTTTTGCAGCGCCTTTTGCAGTCTTAATTAAATAAGTTTTTTCAGCTGCAGCTGAAGTTGCTGCAACTTCAACTTGCAGTTGCAACTCATTTTGTGCCTTGTTTGCCTTTCCATTTGGGCAAAAAACTTTCTGTGCATGGCAAACAACAACTTTAATGGGCTTTTAAAAACAACGACAACGAGAACACAACTGCCAGTCATTTAATGTAATGCAAAATGCAAAATGCCAAATGCTAAATGCAATTGTTGGAATTCAACGTCTGCCGTCTAATGTTGGCTTTAAAACAATTTGTTCAGACGCACCAAAACTATTCGCTTGGCGCCGTTTTGCTGCAATTTGCAATTTGCATATTGGCAATTGCAACCTACACTGACTGCAATTTGTATGCCCGAACGACAACCAAAGCCACAGGATCATAATCTGTTTTCAAGCAGCAATAAACAAGATTCGAGCTGCGATTTAAAATATTTTAAAGAAAGGGTATGTTGAAGTTGTGCCAAAGTTATGCATACAGGCAGAAGACGAGTTGAGGAGAAAAAATCAGATCTTAGACTTAATGAAAGCTTAATTGTTTATAGACTGATTTAATTGTTATATATTTATAGCAGTTTTTTATTATTGAAAATAATTGAATTCCATTTCTATTTTGTTTATTCCTATATTTATTTTCTCTAACAAGCATTTGCTAAACCTATTTCTCCCTTGAATGCCCTCCTATTATTCTTTAATACCCTTCGTCCATTTTCTATTGTCATGAGGAGCTCAAGTATATTATATTTTTCTTTTTGATAGAATTTACATAGCTCAGTTGGTAGCTCTCGTTTGTATTCCTTTTATAACTCTTTTGTAAGCATGTCCTTGCTTTACAAAAAAGCGCCTTTCTATGCGATTTTCATAAATTCAAATAAGGCTTTGTATATATTGTAAAGAATTCTCCATTGACTGTATATTTATTTATATATATATATATATATATATATATACACATATAAAATCAAAGTGTACTTTTGTGTCAGATGAAAATTAATATATATATATATACAGTAAGTATCCCTTTGTATTGTTAGTTCCTATTGAAACCCAACTAAAGCATAACTGCTAGTCGAGCACTCTCAACTAGAGAACACTCTAAGTTTGTTATTATTGCTGCTGTGGGTTGGCTTATGATTTTCAATGGTTGTTTTAAGGGCAACAGCAACATCAGTCAATATATATATATATATGTATATGCTGCTATGGTTATGAGAGTGTGCCTTTAATTGAGTTGAAGTGCTGGACTCAACTTTACACATATGCATACATACATATATATATATATATATATATATATATATGTTTGCATTCAGCTATCTATCCTATATTTATGTATATATTATGTGAGTTTGTGCCATAAATTGCTTTGCTCGACTTGTCTGCATTGTTGTTAAGCCAAATTGCTTTCGACAACAACAATAGCAACAACATGGAACAGTGGGCTTTAGATATGGCGAGACACTGGAGAGACACTTATCCAATGATTTAGTACCATAAAAATATGCCATAGCAAAATATTTTTATATATGTATATATTTAATTGCTGTTCTCCTCTTGGTTAAAGGTACCTTTCTGTCGGGTGGGGGCATGCAACAAACGTTGTGGCATCAATGTCAGTTTTGGTGGTCATGTTCAAAGTGAAAGAGTTTGATAAATGACTTTTCAAGTGCCAATTTCCTGGCTGCGACTTGATTGGAATGCAAATCGAGCGCTAGAAAATGTTGAAAACCAGTTTGCATTGACTTTAGTTGAGATTATAAGGAAATGAAATAAATAGAAATGCGGTTTAATATACTAACTAAAGTTAACTTTAAATAAGATTAAGTGTAAATTAAATGTTTCAGTTGCTTAAATTTGAGCTAAGGATATTTGATTTCTGGATTCTATAAATATATATATTTTAAAAATATTTTAAAACAGGTTATGCTCTATGAAAAATAGTTTCAGTTAAGACCAAAAGGTCTAAGTCTAAACAAATGATTTGAGAACTTCTCAATTGCTATTGTAATTAGTATTCAATTCAATAATCACATCAGTTTCTAACTAGTAGCCATAGTTTAAAGTCTAGAAAGAGCACTTACTACAACATTTATAAACTTTCAATAACATCAAAACAAATGTTGCATAACACAAAACACACAACGAATGCCCAAAAACCACAAGCGATAAATTGATTGATATATACAAAAAAACAAAACACAAGAAATAAAAAAAAAACAAACTGTGATATAAAAGCTGCATGCAAATCCATTTGGCAAGTGTGTTAAACAACAATTTGAATAGTGCATACCAAAGCACAGTTATTTATACAGTGCTAACCAAATCATTAGGCCAATCAACGAGCCAGCTAAACACAGCTGATACAACAACTCCGCCCAGCAAAATATATATCTATATCTATATATGTATATATATATATATGGCTTAAAAGCTTTGCACAATTTCCATGGTTCACTGGACGCTGAAATAACTTTGTTAAATGTTATTATACGATGGTCAACAACAACAACAACAACAACAAAAGCAGTGCATGTAATAACACGGGAATTATACAACTTAATTACGTATACATAAGTGCCGTTACATATATAGTTATTTATATATGTATATATTTATATATATATATATATATATACTGCCGCCCCATCAACCGAGTGCATTTCTATTTTGAAGTAGTTTTTCATTTGAATTTTACGATGGAAATTGGCTTTTCATTTGTGCGTGTCGTTGAAGCTGTTGTCGCCCCCCAAAAATGGAGGGGCTCCCCCTACTTATCTATTTATTATTATGGCACACCACGCTCCACTGATTTATGTTAATTTGTAATGTCAACTTTTTTGTTGTTGTTGTTGTTGTTTTGGCTGTTGTTGTTGGTTTTGTTGGTTTTGTGTTTTGTTTTATAATTGTTGTCGCTGTGTTTTGTCATGCACACAAAATATATCTACATCTACATATTTATACATATACATATACTTTAAGACTATCAATCTTTTTTCAATAAAACTAAATTTTCATTTATTTCTTTCTTCCATTTTAAAGGCGTCACAATGCGGGAGAAAAAAGGTGGCGCCCTGCAGAAGCTCAAAAAAAGGCTATCGCACAGCTTTGGCAGATTAAGTGAGTACACAGTTTATCGATAAACTAGATCGATATATTATATTTTATACAAACACACAAGCTTTGCCAAAAGGGCACTTTAAACTTTGTCCACCCACAGCAAATATTTATTATTAAAAAACAAAAAACTCCAAACAAACAAAAGCAAAACTACAATAAATCAGCAACAAAAAAACCTAACCATAAATGGGCTACGAAAAATAAGAGAAAACAAAAAAAAAAAAAATAAAAAAAAACCAGCTGACAACAGAAGCCAAGACCAAAGTTGTCTGTGTGTGGGTGCAGTTGCCATACAATAGATTTATGTATATATATGTGAATATATATATGTTTGTATATTTAATACTTGGCTACATAAAGTTGAGCGTTGCATTGAGCAATGTGAAAATGTCGCGCATGAATCATGCACAATAATAATTCTCGAGCTAAAAGTTGAGAAACTGCGCTTAAAACCACTTGAGCGTGGCGAAGAATAGCTAATAAATAAGATGCAAAGATTACCTTGGAAACTATATTAAAAGCCTCTTAACGCTTTTGCAATTTGCTTTTGCCATTTTGACATTGCCAGTTAGTTTACTATGTTTTCCTTTTTTTGCCAAGTTTCATTCGTGCTAAGGCAATTTTTATTTAAATAAAAAGTTTCTCTTACGCATTTACGCTCAGAAGAGCGCGTTTCATTTGCGTTTTTTCTTTGTGTCGCATTCGTAAACGTTGTGCTTAGAAGAAACTCTAAATTAAACTATATTAATTTTTTTTAGTTCCTTCTTCTTTTTAAACATATTGGTAACATTTTAGCTAAATCAGCTTTTTAGCTTAACGCAGCTTTAAGCACAGCAAAGATTAAGCGCAAATGAGAAAATTTTCAGGCCCCAAAACGCAATTTGAAAACTTTATTAGCTTCACAGCAAAAAGCCATAAACTGGCTGCGAAAGTTATGACAAAGTTCTCTCAGCAGTGAAATTTAAATCTAGTTGTGAAACTTTGGCCAAAAATAAAGTTTTTTTTTTGTTTTTTGTTTTGTTTCTGCCAATAGACGATATTAGACAAGCGAAAAGTAAAATAATGGGAGTATATGTTTAGCAATTTGCCCGCAGTTATTCATGAAGCTGTCAAAGCTGCCAACGCTGCGTCAAAAACAATACAAATATACTGCAAAGAGTTTTTATTATTCAAATAGCTGACATACAGAAAAATGCGTTCTGCAATTGAAAAACAAATGTTTGCTGTGAAACAACCGAAAAAAAACTGTCAATGTTGAGTCATGATTGGGCAAAGCATTTAATGGTCAAACATTTTTCGGGCAGCTGCCCCGCCCACCGTGGCCGCCCTTGGCCTGGCAGCTGTCTATGGTAATTGAATGCAGCAGCTGAAACTGACTATGACTGACAGACAGAGACAGACAGACAGACAGACAGAGACAGAGACAGACAAACGGAAGATGAAATAAATGGAATATAATCCAAAAGTGTGTTCGCTAATATGCCCGTTGCTGCCCAAGGGAGGAGGGTAGCAGGCGGAAACGGGGGCGGGGGGGGGAGGCAGTTGCCCCCACTTTGGTGCACTGCACTTTTGTGCGGCGCACAGTTTGCATTTGGGGCTCTTTTTGAAATTCCATAGTTCTTGTTTTTTGTGTACCCTGCAGTCATTTGAAATGGGCACAACTCGGGGTATATTGCGGCTGGGCAAATGTTTGCCCTAGGCAAAATGAGGCTTAAATATTCGAGCAAAGTAAAATGTAAGGATAAGTTGAGAGAAAAGTTATCTTTGATAAATATTTGATATAATACTTAATATGTTTCGTTGCAAGCTATTTAAAACTATTTGAGAGAGATAAAATGCAGCTGTGTTAAATTAAATAAAAATAGATATTTTTAAGACACATTTAAGATTCCTTTTTAGCAATTATAGAAACTAAGATTGTTCATTTGTTGTTTCTAGTTTAAATTACTTTGCGATTTTATTTAATTATTAATTTGACTAAAATTGCTATTAGAAATAGGAGCAAACTTTTAAAGAAACCTTTAGAGATCTTTTCAGATATTTAAATATTTAATAATCAGAGCTTTTCTTTTTGAAAGATAAACTTAATGGCTTGAAGTTCTTATAACTAGTGGATAAGTCAGAAAAGTAAGAAGAACAAGCTCTAAGAGTTTTTTGCTGCTGGTTTTGCTTGCAGGGTAACTTCTAGTCAAGCAGTTTAGCCCAAAAGAGTCTTACTAGTTTTTTTTGTTGTTGTTGTTTTTGTCATGCTTGGCTGGGGCGCCACAGTGATTCCGTATAGCGAATAGTTGTTGACTCACCAAACCCGTTTCGGGTTGCGGCATGCGGCTAATTGTCTCTCAACGCCCACAATCGCCAGTTTCCATTGCTGTTTCCAATTGCTGTTGTTGTTTTCAGTCAGCCTCCTCCTTCTCTCTCTCTCTCCCTCTCTCTCTCTCTCTCTCTCTCTCTCTCTTTCTCTCTCTCCCCTCGATATTCGCGTTCCGAAAACAAGTTTTTAGCTTTTGTCTTCAGCAAGCGCATTATTTGAGAGCAGACCACAAAACAGGCTAACAACCAAACAACAGCTGTTGGCCCGGCCGGACTGGGTTAGTCAGCGTGAAGGGGCAGCATTAGATTAGCGTTCAGTGTGACCATATTTGGCCTGAAAATGTGTGTATATACATATATATTGCTGAATAGATATTGATTGCCCAAAATGTGTGCGTGTCTGAGGGCTGCTCTAAGCCAAATTCAAGTTGTTGAATGAGGCAATAAAAAATTAGCTCTTTTTCTGGCAACACAACAGACCAAATACCCTTTCTGTCAACTCAATCCAATCTCAAAAAACTCCATTAATTCAGTTATCTATAAAACAATTTATATAATTTGGCTTTAACTATTTTAAAAATATATTATAAATATAAATTATTAAAGTGAGAGTGCAATTGACCCCTTACAAATACTTTTAAAGTAGATTTTTATAATCATATCTTTGATCAATTAAAAATAACATCGGAAGATTCTAAATTTAAAAAGAAATGTATTTCTTTATTTTATTTCGCAATTTCGCATGACTTTTGATAGAGGAATTGAACCCTTTAAAAATACTTTTGATCCCATAAATAGTTATTTCCTTATATATTGTAAATGTTTCTCTTTGTGGCTGGCAAACTTCCTGACAAAGTGCCTGGTAGCCAATGCATAAGTTTTTCTTTTAGCTAAACTTGGGCAACTGCTGTTTATCTTCACATTGGTGTCAGTCACAGAAAAACCAGCAAATTTATATATATTGCAAATGCAATTGCAATTTCTTTGTGCAGCGACAACTCTGCGAACGCAGCGTGACAACTCTGGGTTCCTTTCCCTGAGCTGCTTTTGGCAATTTCATTGTTATTTTCCACACGATTTTGCCAGTGAATGCAGCTCATAAATTTTGCAATTGAGAAACTGTTTTTTTTTTGTGTTTTTTTTTTTTTTTTTGGAAGAGGAGGAGCTGCTTCTGCTGCTGCTGCTGTTTGTGCTGCCAAGTTGCCAAGTTGCTGCAACTTAAATGTTTTCATTGCATTATTGAACAGTTGCAACAGCTGCTGTTGCTGTTGCTGCTTTTGCTGCTTTTGCTGCTGCGGATGCGACTTGCAGCAAGGCAAACCAAAGAATGTCACACAAACTTCCATTTTGCAACTTTTAATGCTGTTGTCTCTGTCGCACTTCTAACTCTGTCTCTCTCTCTTGGTAGCTTCTCTGTCAAGGCTATTGCAGAAGCTACTCGCAACAGTTGTAAGAAAATTGTTGTTGCTGTTGTTGTTGCGACGTTTAACTATCGTTAATTGCTATAAGTTTTAGTTGTTGTTGCCGCTGTTGCTTCAATTTCAACGGGTTTTTCTTTCCAATTATGTACAAGCTCGACAAGCTCAACTGCTTCATTCGACGGCAAGTAATAATAAAAAATAAAAAAACAAAAAAAAAGTTATGAAGTAATAACCAGACTGTGCTGTGCTGTGCTGTGCTGCGGTCTATCGGGCATTAAGTAAATTGCATTTAACTGAGCTGTGCCAGCTCCAAAGTCAGCTCCAACTCCCTTCCTGCCCCCCACTTGGGTCACTCTCCACTTGTTGGACGCATCAAGTGTCGCTCACGATTCCAGAAACAGAAATAAAACCAGAACCACAACTGGCTGGCGGCGTCTCGTTCACGTTCTCGACTTCTGACTGTATCTTTGATACACTTACATTTGTGGAAGCTTAACAACTTGCTGCTGACATTTACGATCCCATAAAGTCTATATATATAATTTTGATCAGCATTAACAACCGTGTTGATCGACATTTCTGTTTGTTTTCACTTGAAATAAGCCTTTAAACTTTTAAGCTATTTTCATGCAACTTTTTTTTTAGTTTATTTATTTATATCTAAAACATTCAGATTACATCTCTATATCTTATAGTTTTAATTGGAACCAATTGATTGTAAAATATATAAGTTTTTTCCATTTAATCTTTAAATCCTTTTAATATAAACTGCCTTTTTATTTGCTTTTGCATACTTGATTCTGCACATCTTCTGAAGGGTATTTAATCTTCGGTTACTTCACAGCTCGGTTTTCTCCTTTGTTTTTCACATTTCTTTTGCTTTATGATACCGGCACATTCTTGACTCGGATGCTTCCGCCTGTTGTTGGCTGCTGATAGCCGCTAAGAGAATCGCAGAGGCGAGTGTTGAGAAGCTGTGGCTACTTGAGAGATTGCTGACATGATGCTGTTAAATGCCATAAAACTAGACATTTAATTGGTTTACTTAGCGTTAAAGACTTATCCTTTTGTGTTGTTGTTGTTGTTGTTGTGCTTTGGAAACTTTGAAGCAAATGCGATTTTTGCAGAACATTTTTCTCGATTATCAATGCGATTGTTGAGCTCTTTGTCAGCTTCCTTTCATGGGCTGTGTAAATATATTTGACGTCCGTTTTCTTTTGGTGAAATGTCAACGATATCTCAACGTGATATCATTGCAGCAGAGGCGTCTCTCTTTGTGCCACTGATACACTTGTGGCGTTGTCTCTCTTCCTCGCCTGTCATAATCCTTTTTGATAACACATTTGATGTCACAAGCCAGGGCCAAACACTCGACTCGACGTTGTCTATGGCTTTAACCCTTGACAGCGACGTTCTGCCTGTCCCGGCCAGGCACTTGATAACTTTACACTTGAGCTTCTCCAACTCCCCCCCCCTCCCCCCACCCCCTTTGCTCTGCACTCTTGAACTGCCTGCTGCCGCTGTAGCTACTCAAAGCGCGATAAGCAGCTAATGGCCTCCTATACTTCCTACTCCCTTCCACTTGCCCCCCTCTCTTTCTTTCTTTCTCTGCACACAAACTGCCCGCATATATGTGTGTGTCCAGAGCTGAGTCCATTCAAGTGTCTGCCTTCGTTTAGGTCGCCCACTATCAACACCAACACACACACACTTACACACACACTTACACACACACATCTCGCGCATCATGTGTCGACTTCATTGTATTTGCTTTCTGATTTGTGAAGAGCAAAAGCAGCTGCTCCGCCTTCCCTTCACCCTTTTCTGAAGATATCGCAAAATCCGCTTTGACTGCTTCTCTTTTTATCTGCATTTATTTCATCTGCTGCTGCTGCTCTCATATCAGCAACATACACGGCGTATGAGTAATCGCACACACCAGCGACCTTTCGCAATAACTTAAATATATATATATAAAAAAAAAAAAAGCAAAACCTTGTACTTGTATACACATCAAATTCATGGCTAGAAATCATTAAACTTGAATGTTTAGCAGAAGCAAAAATAATCATAAAGCAAAAGAGTTTTTTATGCCTCACGCTGCGAACATTGAAATTAAAAAAATAAATATATATTTTTGAGGTGCGAGAAATGTTTTTATTACAAATTTGAGTAATTTACCTGTGTTCCCTGTGTTCTGTGT
This sequence comes from Drosophila lacertosa, assembly GCA_004143845.1. Lineage (NCBI taxonomy): Eukaryota > Metazoa > Arthropoda > Insecta > Diptera > Drosophilidae > Drosophila > Drosophila lacertosa. Next base: position 13,719 of record SCDZ01000429.1, on the reverse strand, counting down.
GTGTGCAAAACTTTGAAGTGTGTGTGTGTGTGTGTATTTGCAGAGTGTTTCAGTTGTAGCAAAAAGCAGATGTGAAGATAGAAAAACATGGATTCAAAGCGAACAGATACAAAGATACTAGCTTAGCAAACTTGCAGATGCATATATTCTTTAAGTTCGCAATTACTTTGTGTAAATAGAGAGAAAAGCAGCTTACATGAAAGTATTTTAAACTAAATCTGTTATCTTTTAGCTATGATATGTTTAAGTTTGTGTTGAGAATAAACTTTGCTTTTCATTTGGTATATAGTAAAATAGAAAATAGTAAGAAAATACTACTTAATTATTATTTAAAGTGTTTGTATGTAGAATTAAAAGAATCAACTTATTTCCATAACTATTTATGTACATATGTTGTACCCAAATACCTCTGTTAAGCTGTTTTCCCATGGCTTTTCCGCCTATCAGCTGCCTTAATTGACTGTCTGCTTTTTCGATTGTTCTATCAATTCACTTACTGCTGTTTTATGCCAAAAGTTTTTTCTCTGTTGTTGTCGATTTCATTCTCAAGCTTGTGTGTCCCACAGCGCCTGTCTGAGCTCAACAACAACTACAATATTATTTTCCGCACTATCATTGACTGTCTATAAACATTTAGCTGATTGTCTTTATCTAGCCGCCTTTTCTTTCCCTCTCTTCGTGTACTTTCTTTTTACATACTTATTATTTCAGTGTGTGGCATTGTGAATGACAGGCCGAAGGCGTCTGTTGCATGTTCGATAATTTGTTTTTAAACGACATGTGTGTAGCCCATTGTTGTAGTTGTTAAGCTGTTGTCGAACGAGCCAGCATTACAGGTAACACACACACACACACACACACACTCACACACACACACACACGAGTGTAGTTGTGTGTTTGAGAAAAAGCAAAGTTTTCTTCTGCCTCGCGCCCATTTGGCAAGCGAAGCGTCAACGCTGCCTGGAACGTGCCTTGAATGCGAGCAGTTAACAGAGCGGCACACACACCACACACACACACACACACACACACAAACACACACAAACACACACCACACAACAACACTTCTACAGATGGTATTTGGCTTTTTATATTTGCGCTGGGCTGGCAGCTAACCATAATAAAAGCGTTTTAAGTGAAATTCACTGCCTCAACCGTAAATCGTAAAATTCTGTTTTCAATGTTTTTCAACGTTTTTATATACCCTGTTGCCATTGAAAATGGATATTATTGCTTGTTCGCATATGTTTGTTATAGGCAAGAAAAATGATCTTCTTTATAAGGTATATTTACATATTTGGTCAGCATAAAGAGTTAAGTCGATTAAGCCATGTTTGTTCATCTGTCTGAATGTGGAGACTATAAAATTTGGAAATAGAAATTAATTATTAAAAATTTCTTATGTCTTATTCTTAAAATTAATATATATATATATTATATATAATCCCTTTCTTCTTAACCTTTTGTAGTTGGCCGTACAGGGTAATATCTTGTCTATCATTTACTCACTGGAAAACTCTTACTTGTTGTGTTTATTGTTTTGCCTTTTTTTTAGTTGTCGTTTTTTCTTGTTGGCTTTTACTCTATTTGCCATTTGGCTTTGGGTCTGTCCGCGTTGTCTGTTGTTGTTAGCGGCGATATTTCTTGTGTTTTATTGCAACAACAAAACTACTTACAAATACATTCTGAGCGCAAATCCGCAACGCGACGCGCTCAGAATTGAATTAGTCTGCACAACCGCCGCCCACTCAATTCCCCCTCCCCCCCCTCTTCCCCCCTTTTTCGTCATTTTGCGCAGTTTGAGAGCAATTTAACAATTAGCTGCGAGCCGAACAACAATTTCTAGCGAATTCTTTAGCAGCATCTTCTGCCCAACGTCGTCGTCGTCGTCGTCGTCGCCAGTCTGTCTCGCATTTTTTTGCAGCTATTCTCTTCCCCCCTCCCTCTTCTTCTCATTGAGTAGCATCTTCTGCTGCTTTGCCGTTCAATGACACGTTCGCTGCTTCTTACCTCCCTCCCTCTCTCTCTTCGCCATCTCCCTCGGGCACTGCAGTTTTCAATTGCTTTTCTGCTGTTTATTTATTGTTTATCTCTGTATGTCTCTTTCCATTTGCATTGTTTATTTTCGGTGGCTTATGCCGCCTTGTCGATCAGACTCATGCACCCGTCTCTCTCCCTCTCTCCCATGCACGTTCTCGCTCTCGCTTTTTATTATGTTTTTTCTTTTTTGTGCATGCAAAGTGCATTGCCAACAGCAGCGAGCGATAAACAGCGCAAAACAGATAGACAGAAAGACAGAAAACGGGCGGACGGACAGACAACACATAAACACGGCACGACCAACTGCAGAGGCGGATAAGGACAGCAGCAGATTGGGGGGGAGGGGAAGGGGCAGAGAGCGAAAGGAAAGAGGAAAGTGGAAGGGGGCTTAAGGCTGCAGCCAACAAAGAGTGTAAACAGCAACAACCGCAAAAGGCTTTTCGCATTTTAATAGAAATGTGATTCGTCTTGTCGCAGAGTCTCTGCCTCTCCCCTTCCTCTCCCACTCTCTTTATCTCTCGCCTTTCTGTTGCTGTCTCGCCAGCTGCACAACAGAAGTGAAGTCTTATTGTTATACTCTATAAGTCTGAAGTATTGCTCAACTATTGTTCAATTTGTAACAATTAAATGTGGCTACAATTAAAGTTTATTATTAAAAAATTTGTTTTTTTTAAGTTCTATCAAAACTAGTTTAACTATATCAAAATAATATATACAGCTTCAGAATAAATAGTTTTTATTTTTATCATTAAATTAATATAAAGGAAACAAATTTTAGTATGATTTTTAAGATCATTTAATTAGTTAAGTAATCCATAAAATATGAGAGACTTACTGAATGCAACAAAAGTTAAAGAAACTGGCGAGCATTTTTTGTTGAACATATAAAGAAAATTACTATATGAATGCATGTTATATATATGTATATGTAATAAAAGAGTATTCCTTTTTTATAGCAATAGTTTCAAGTTTTCATCTTTATTTTTTTTTTATGTTCCACCATTGTCATCGATTGTCTGTTTCCATTTTGTGTGCGTTTGAGCGCGTGACTTTGAAAGGCGCTTTTCCAAATACATAAATAGAATACCAACACACACACACACACAGACACACATATGCACTTGGTTAGAATATCCCACAGCATTTTCAGGCTTTTCCGACTTTGGCTTGTCAATAGACGCGGTTCGCGAACAAATAACAAAATATTATGCTACGTGATTTGCAGCAGCATTTGGCGCTTGAATGAATGCTGATTGCATTCTGAATTTTCTTCTTATTTTTTTTTATTTTTTTTGGAGTTTTTTCTATTTACTGGATATTTGACATTTTATGGATTGCCTCGTTGCGCGCGCGTGTGTGTGTGTGTGTGTGGGAGTGTGTTCTTGGTACGCTCCCAAATTGGGTTTGGCCTCTCCTTTCAGTCGCAGCGCCCACTTGCTGCCATAAAAGGCGTAAACATTTAATTTCCACATATGCCACATGAAGTGCGCTGTTTGGATGGAGGCATGCAACACAAATGCAAACAAATGCAAAATAAACCAAGTGTTAAATATTTGACATGGGCATCACGACAACGACGACGAAAATTTACCAAGCAGGCCCCAAGGCAAAAACTTTGCTGCATTTCCTGACAGCCAACAACATGTGAAGTAATGTGTATGTCGCATATGTTGTGTTTGTGTGTGTGTGTGTGTGTGTGTGGAGTGCCTGGCGAGGCGTCTTCCGCTAATGACTTTTGCTTGCCTACCTCTCCCCTCCCACGCTGCCTCCCCTTTGGCACTTCATTATTTTGAGTTGGTGCCGCGTTGAATTCTTCTGCGTAGCCTCCTTAAATGGTTCAAGGTGTTGACTTTGTAGCACAAACTAAGTGAGTCGCTTGCCATGAAACACACACACAAACACACGCACACACACACATGTGTGTATGTGTATATATATGTATGTATTTAGGTGCCTTCACCTGCAGCTGTCCTGTCCCGTCCTGTTAATGGCTTCCGTCCGCCCTTTGGCTGTAAGGCGAGCACATTGTCTGTCATGGCGTAAAATGATTTCCGTCATGCCCACCTCTTGTTTTTTTTCTTTTTTTACTTTTTTTTTTGCTTTTTCTGACATGACACCCACCCAGCCACTGCACCACCCACCATCCTAAGCTCAACACACGGTTTCGTGCATTTCACTTCAATTCCTTTCACATGTCTTTGCACTTGACACTCTTCACTTGGGTGGGCCGCCTTTTGGCAGCCGTCGCCTCGCCAGTTTGAGCTGCACAGTTTTAATTACAGTTTGGCCAGCACTGCCAACCATTGTCATAGCCCCTTTGTCAGCCTCTCGCCCTGTGGTGGCTACTTTTATTTAGCCTTTTCCACAATTTACAGCCCGTTGGCTATTGTCTCGCTTGTTAAAACAGAGCCCCAACTTTTGTTTTTTTGTTTACCCTGTAATTGTTCAGTGGGGTATAATGTAATTGTGTTAAGCATTTATAGCAAAGTTCTTGATTTAATAGTAAATTAATGTATTTGATAAGATTTGTTATATTTAGCTGGCTTCGATTTATAATAGATTAACAATCTTATCAAAAAGCATTCATTTAACTTTAAATTAGAATGTTTTTGTTAGCTGATATAAACTTAAAATCTTATCAGAAACATTAATAAAGTGTTTGAACCTCTTTAAAGTTAACTCAAATTTCTACACAGTATCTTCTCGTCAAGTACACCCTTGCTTACCACTCCAACTTGTTTAGCTTCCTTTTATTCTATTGTATTTTTGTATTTACTGAGCTTCCTGCACTGCTGCAAATGTTTGCTTGGCTGCCTTTCGCCCATAAGATGAGCTCGTTGGCCACGCCCACAAGCGTCCAGACTGTTGGCCATAATAAAGCACGAGCCGCGCATACCAAGCGTCTACAATTACCGTTGTATATATCTCAGTTTTTGCCACTCTTCGCCTTCGGACAACAAACAAACAAACAAACTACAAAAGCCACAAAAATACGAGAGCATAAAACACAAAAAATATAAAAAAGAAATAACGAAAAGTTTAAGTTCAAGAAAAACTCGTGAATTTTTCCTTGTACTAGGAAACGGTTACTTTGCAGCAGGTCAAGATGAAGTGTGTGTGTATGTGTGTGTGTGTGTGTGTGTGGCGGAAATGGGGGCGCATTGAAAAAAAAAACCACCTGCAAATTGAAAATTATTTTCCATTTAGTTCTTATGGCAATATTCACAATAGCTTTTCTTCACGGTGCACGTTTAAGCTGCAAAAGGGTCAGCGAAAATTATGAAAATGTTTTGGAGGAAAACAAGTGGAAATAATGGTCATCAGAATTTAGATTGGCCATTATTTCGAATGTTGCTCTCTTACGGCTCGGTTGGTAAGGGCCAAATGGAAATTTGAAAACTGAAACAGAAAGTAGAACTTTTTTAGTGCCTATCGAGACATTTAGTTTTAGGGCTATATTAAAAATACGCTTGAGAGCTTACCGAATCGCCGTGGTCAAGCATTAAATGTAACCCCTGGAAATTTAAATATTTTATACATTAAATGCATTGGAAATTATTATAATTTTATTTGGACTTTCAAGTGGAAAACTATGCATAAGAAAATAGGACAGGAACTTCCTTTTTGGCTCAGATATTTTTTGTGTTATTATTATGGAAATAATCTTAATATAACTTAAGGAATTTAAATGTACAAAATTTCAATTGTTGTATACTCTATTTAAGTATCTTTTAAAACGAGCAGAAGAAACTCTTTTTTGTGCTTATTAAAAGAGTTTTAAGTTCTTTAATACGTAGAATTTCACTTGAGCCCACATCAAGACAAACTTTTTAGCTTTACAGCATTTTAAACTCTCCAAAAAACTTTCCGGACTTCAATCATTAAAAAAGAAGCCCCAAAGAAGCTTTATATTCCTGTTTACTAATTTCTTCTGCATTTATTTAAAGCCTCTTTTTTGTTAATGTGCTTCTAAATGCTGCTAAGCTGATGATTCAGCTTAATGTTTTTTGTTTGGCAACTCTTTAAATGTTACCTGTCGCCTTACTGTATACCATGACGCAGCGCCTCTCTCGGCGCTTCTCAGTGCAAATGATGTGTCTGTTTGTTGGGCCGGGACCGGCCCATCAGCCAATTCGCACATCATTCACAGAGCTGCTGTTCTCTCATTATTATTGCTGCCCGGACGAATAAACAAATGATGGTCTCAATGTGCGCATGCAAATGAGAAGGAGACACTTTATCTCTCGCTCTCTCTCTCTCTCTCTCTTGCACACAATTTTTGTTTTTGGCCAGAGATTGTTGCTGCATATCGATGAGCCTGCTGCTCTACGTTGTCTTCAGGCCAAGTCATCAACTTGATGGCCAGGCAACAACAACAACAGCAGTAACAACAACAAAGTGGGCGTGGCTTGACGAGGGTCCGCCGTTGGCGCTGGCAAATATTGACAGAGTCAACAAGGAGCAAACTATGCACCGCCGCAAAAGCCACTTGACTGACTTTTGTTGCGAATTATTATTATTCTTATTATTATTTTTGCTTTTTATTACTGCGATTCCGACGCGCTATGCAAATGCCAGGTGAGGTTCCCAGGATGCCCACGCAAAACGGGCATTGCATTTCAATGACAATATATATATATTTCCATCCAGATGGGGATCCTTCTTCCACAGTTTCAAGTTGCATTTGGCTGGCGGGTCGTTGTGATTTTGATTTGATTACATTAGTTGGCAGCGTCGTCGTCGTCGTCGTCATCGTCGTCGTCGTCGTCGTCGTCATCATCTTCATGCCGCCGCTGGCTATCCCATTTGAAAGTTCATTTACTTGCCACAGGACTACTCAGCGAACATCTCCCGCCAGTGGTTACAATTTGAGTCCGTGTTATTTACTCAAGTGCGGGATTTCTAGTTCGTTTGTCAACTACTCTCGCGTCCCCTTCAACCCGAATCTGCCCACTTGACTATTTTTCTCGGTTCTCACCTTTTCCCTCCCGTTGCTGGCCAAGTTGATTTGTTTCTTCATTTGCAGCGTCGCTTCGGTTTCGACAAGTTCTTTCTGGCTGTGTCTTTTGTATCTTGTATCTTGTATCTCGTAGGTAGCCTCGCGCGCTTTTTGGCATTTACACAAAATTTGCAAGTCATAAACAAGTTTTTGCTTTTTACTTTACCTGCGATTCCCTTGGCTTATTGCTTGTCTTTCTTTTCTAGCTGCGTTTTTTCCTTTTGTGTTTGTATCTTTATTTTATTTGGCTTTTAAGAGGTTATTTTTTGTTTTTGTTTTTTTTTTTGTTTGTGGTTGCATGATTTGTGCCTTTTTGTTTTTGTTTCGCAAAAGCTGCAATGAAGTCATAAATTCTGAATTACTCGAAACTGAAAAGTTTCAGGAAGTTTGTTTTGTTGTTGTTGTTGTTGTTGGCAAATGAGCTCATTAGAAGTGCGTTTGTACTTGGCATTAGGCCTCTTGACGGGTATTCTGAATTTGCTCCGCACACAGTTAAATAAGGAAGTCTTTAAAACTTGAGATATCAACTTGATTTCGAGTGCGAAATATGTCTAAATATGATGAATGAATTGAATGGTAAAGCTTTTGAAAGATTGCTTATAATTTGTGAAGATCGCTGTCAAGTATTTGATGGAGTGAAGAGTTGTTTAAATATAAATAGTATATACACTGCCACAACTATTAAAAGGTATTCGATTATAGCTTTCTATAGTTCTTTAGCTTATATTCTGCTGTTCCTATTCAAGACTTTGTCTTTGTAGCTCAAAATTCCTCTTTTAACTCACTTAGTTCGGTATAAGCTCTAGCCATAGACATAAGTATATCTATAAATTGTTTATGGCTCACTTTATCATTTAGAATAGAAAAAAAAACACTGATTGTCACTTTGGTTTGACAACATTCCATTCGAAGCGACTCAAGACGCGAATTTTACCTATGTTGAAACTCGCAACTCATTTGCCTGAAAAAAAAAAAAAAAAAAAAAAAAAAAAAAAAAAAAAAAAAAAAAAAAAAAAAAAAAAAAAAAAAAAAAAAAAAAAAAAAAAAAAAAAAAAAAATACAGACAAATAATGATAAAAATAAACAAAACTGTGCGGCCATCAATCAAATGGCGACTGGGAAAGAAAGGAAAATAAAGATAGGGGGGTGGGGGAATCTTTTGACAGCTGTTGGTTTGTCCTGCTTACAAGCTGGCGTCGTCGCATTGTTCAATGCCAGCGAGTGAGAAATACGTCAGGTGTGTGTGTTCTTTTTCCACTTGGTCTTCTTCTTGCTGTTTATTTCCGCTAAATTAGCATGTGACTCATGGCTCGAATGTCCGTTTGCTTAGCCATTAATAATGAAAAGTACACAGAAACACGCGCTGTGAAATTTTTGTAGTCGACTTTTTGGGCGCTATGGCAATACCACTTAAAAATAGCTAAAAGCAAACAAAAGGCGCGCCAGCCAGTAGAACGGAAAGGACTTGCGTTTATTTGGAGTGGGCCACTTGTAAAGTTTGTGTTGTTGCCAATTACTAAAAGAGAAACAGAGAGAGAAAAAGAGAGAGAGGAGAGTCTTGCTTACATAACGTAAATTGTCATTTCGCAAACATTACACATACGCTCAGTTGAACTTTACAGTTAGCTGCATACCACGCAGTTTTGGGGCCAACTAGTTGACAATTTTTATAAAAGGATGCAGGAGACCGTATGTTGCAGCAGCAGCAACATGGATAATGCCATAGCTCCATAGATGATGACTCGCCTCAATGATTGTGCAACATTAGTAATGCTGATGTCTGATGCATTGTTTGGTGAAATTTGCTGCTGTTGATTCAAAGGGTATATACGCTATGTCAGGCAGTTTGCAGAACAGATAAGAATAAATACTACCATAGAATGTTCACTCGAAAAGAGTGAAAAATATATAACAAATCACACAAACTTTGCCTTAAAGAACATAATTTAAAGTTATTAAACTCGAAATTAATTAATATTAAAGTTCTTAAGAAATGTGCAGAAAATTGCAGAAATTCTGTAAAGTTTATTCCGCCACCAAGGGCATAAATTCTTCGGGCTGAACTTATTTTCCCTTTATCCTCCGTCCATTCCCAAGTTTTTCCCATGCAAGCAGGACTTGTATGCAGCTCATTTTTGCAGCAGTTATGCAACGCCAGTGATTTGTTGGCTCTATACGAAAAGCACCCACAACCACCCACCGCTAGGGTTGCCTTTTTGCCAGTTACAGTTATGTCTTAAGCCAAACAATGTCAACGTTTTGCCCGAGCAAAAATCTCTTGACATTTTCCAGAAAATTCTCGATGTGTGTTTTTTTCTGTGCTTAAAAATTGTTGCCCTTATCGCATGTGTGAGTGTGTGTGTGTGTATGTTGCTTTTGGCCTTGGTAATTTAATATATACCTATTTTTTTGTGTCATTTTCCTGCACTAAACTAATAAACTATGCAGAGTTTGTTTTATATTATTTTGTCAATGTTTTTTTCCTTCGTTTTGCGAAATGCCAGCGTGGGAATTTCAATTTACTGTGGCACGTGGCCGTCTACACTCTATAATTGACTTTGCATGCGAAGGTTCCAGCGCGTTGCATATACATACATATATAGTAAATATATGTATTTAGTATGGTATATACTATAGCATATACCCATCCATATCGATTAGCTGTCATGTGTTTTGCATGGGGTTGCATTTTGAGGCGCCATCACCTTTGACCAGCTTGTCTAACCCGCATGTCGTCTAACTGTCTAACTTTTCTAAAAGCTTTGGCCTTCAGAGCACGAAAACCTCGACTGCAAAAATCCGAACGCACCTTTGACAAAAACATAGAGAAGTGGAAAAAAACTTTGCCAAAGACTTTTCCTGGGGGAAAGAAAAAAGAAAGGGGAGGAGGGGGGGGGGGGGGGGGGGGGGGGGGGGGGGGGGGGGGGGGGGGGGGGGGGGGGGGGGGGGGGGGGGGGCGTGGAAGTCGTGACGCGTTTTGAGCTTAGCTGACGCAATGCGACAGTTTTAGTTTTTTAAGTTGAAAGCCCTTTTTGACCAGTGAAAAACGCCCTTAATATAAAAAAGCACGCCACACAAATTAAATTGCTTTTGAGAGCGCGCCCACACACACACACACACACACACACACACACACACACATACACACACACACACACACACACACACACACACACACACACACACACACGCACACACGCACACACAGTTGTTGCTGGTGCTGGAAGTAATCGCTTCCGGTTGACTTTACGCCAATTATGTCAAATATAAAGTCCGCCAGGAACACGAATCAAATTCAATGACAACCCTGTCAAGCGCTGAGCTGTGCAAAATATATTTGCGGGTTAACCCTGCACAGAAAACGCACAAAATACAAAAAAAAGGATTTCCCAGCGGGACTTAAAATGGTTTTTTTTTTTTTTGATGTGAAACGAAGTTTTTTTTTTTTTTTTTTTGCTTTTAACAGAAAAGGCAACAATACAATATATGTAAAGAGAAAATTCTTGACTGACATACGATTTAACTAATTGCCAAGGCGACTCCTTGCACACTTCGCTCCAGTCCCAGTTCCTGGCCCTAAAGGACGACCCTCGTCTAATTGAAACATTAACTGTTGAAAAACGGCAGCAATTTTTGTTGCATAAAAGATTTAAATTCATTTGAGGCCCGCGGGGCGCAGTGGAAGACAACTTCAGCACCAGCCTCAAAGGAAGCACTCAATTTATGCAAATCTCATGTAAATCTGTTGAGACTCCGCGCGGGGCACAGAAATTGCAAGCAGAAATTGTCATCACTGAAAGTAAGTTGAGGGCTGGGAGAATGTACCGAGCACCGTAGTATACAGCAGCTTAGAATGGTTGAGTGAGGGAACTGAATGCCAATTTGAATGTGCGTTAAATGGCAGTTAACAGTTTGAGAGCGACTGGCGCGAGACAACGCCATATGTAGGCGGAAATAATGGCGCGACTATAAAAAATAATGAGCCAAGAACTGAAACTGAGGCTAAGACTGAACTACGTGCCCAAATCTATAGATAACTGAGCAATGTATTTGCCAAGGCACAGATTGAACTCTCAGGCAATTGATGTCAGCTCCAGCGATGCATGTCAAAGAGCAAGTAGAAGTTGAGGGTGATTTTGGTGAATGAAAAGATATTATGAGATTTAAGCTGAAGGCAAGAAAAATTAGATTTTACACAGCGTGGGAGTTGAGTATTAAGAATTTTACACAAGCGGAATTCTATTGAGAAAAGAAGCTTTTGCTTTATTTAAATTTAAATTAAATTTTCTCAAAAATCTTATAGAAAACAAACTTTTAAAGCTTTGTCTTAATCCGTTAGCTGTTGAGAGTGAATCAACTTTTGTACTTATAGAAAGTTCAAAGTAAAGTAAACTTTTATATATTAGTTGAATTCTATTTAAATATAATTGTGATTGCTTTGCTTAAATCCTTAAACAGTTGAGGTCAGTTAAAAGTCATCTGAATCTATTCTGTATTTTATTCAGTCATTAAATGATTAAAGTAAGAACTTGTTTTCCATTCTCATAACAATATAATATTAATACTTCATTTTTTATTTTTCTTATATTTAATAATAATTATTAATAATCAGTTATTTAAAAATGCTTTATTTTAAATAAGTGTTGACAATTTAACTGAAATTCTGCTTAAACCTTTTTCTACTTTATGCTGCAGTTTTTTTTTTTTATTTTTTTGTTGACTTAATTTTTTGAAGTCCTGCCTCATTGGCTGCTTCTCACGCATCGCTGGCTGCATTTCAAGTGCAGTAGGTAACCAAAAAAAATATGAAAAAAATGGAAAGAAAATATAAAATTATGGCAGCTCCGCCGCTTAACGCTGAGCCCCAGGTGGAACTGGGGGAAAGTATTGCCAGGCGACCAGAAAAAAAAAGAAAAAAATCGCAGTGGCGCTTAGCGAGGGTTGCTCGGTGCGCTGGCCGCTAATGGAGCTGGGGCTGCTGCTTCGTTTGCGTTCAAAGTGCAGACACGTGCCACACACAGTGCTGGCCAAAAATATTGCACACACCCGACACCCAGCGACTCAAAGTTGTCGTCGCTGCTGTATTTGGCCAAGGTGGCAAGGTGGGAAGGTGGCAAGGTGGGTGGGATGAGGCGTTGTGGTTCATTGTACGACAACGCAGCGTGCCAAATTTGCATGGCTGCTGCCACCAGCGGGCAACCGAGCAAGCAACCACCCAAACCATCGAAACCACTCAACCACCCTGCCTGCGTCATGTACATCATTCAAAATATGCACAACCACCCATTTGGACGCTATCACAAGCTGCCACACGTTGCCACTGCAACATTTCGTAGCCATGTTGTGTTAGCTACTGTTTTTGTTGTTACTGTTGTTGTTACTGTTGCTTATCAGCGCCCGTTGGCGGCAGCGCCCCCTTTGGGGGTTGTTTAGCATTTTAGGGGTTGGCCTGGCCCTGCAATCGATATGCGTCTGGTAACTGAAAATGCGCCGTGTTGCGAGCCTTTGCGCCTTTGCGGTAGGCACAATTCTTTGACCAGCCCCAAAAACAAAAAAAAAACAAAAAAAAACAACAAAAAAAAAAGAAGCAAACTGGACGCCAGTTCCAGTCGTAAGCTCCCCAGCTGCTGCTAAGTCCGCTCCAAGTGCAGCGCTTGAGTTGAGTTTGGGCCCCGAGAGTTAAGCACTCGATAAGCGCGCTCGAGTTTATTTTTATGATTTCCATACAAATGCCTCGTTGCCCTTGACGGCCATTGATGTTGAACTTCTTATAATGTTGCATAGGGCATTTTCGCTTTGACGCCAATTGTGTAACCCAGTGGAGAATAACATGTCTGTCAACCATTAGGTATATGTATTCTTGATCAGTGTCGATAAATGAAGCGATCAAGAATATGCCAAGTTTGAGTTTAAGCTGCAGATTTTATATATGTCAAAGTTGACCATATCGGTTTACTATATCATACAGCTTCCATTAAAATGATGAATTAAAAAAATGAATTTTTCTATAGAAAACGAATTTTTCTTTTATTATATTCCAAGTAAACTTTATAAATAACATTTTTCTTGTGTTCATAATATATCAGTCAAATCAACATCGGCTTACTATATCATATATTTTCCATATGAACAATCTGTCAAAAATACTGTTTTTGTATAAAAAACTTTATTGACATCTTCAAGATAACCTAAGCTAGCTTCCAAGTAAAGATTATTATTATGCTTTTAGTATATCGACAAAATTGTATACAAATAAATCATATAGCTAACTAAAGGAACAATTGGAAAAAATTAATTTTTTGTATAAATAATTTTTTTGCTTTTAAATATTTCTTAATCTTCTTCTTCCTTGGGAAGAACAATATCAGATCAGATATGTAGTCAAATCTTTTGCAGCAACAATCTGTCAAATTATTTACAGATACATATAGCCAATCTGCTGCATATTTACAGTGTATTTAAATTTCGTCATTCCGCAGTTAAATCGTTCTTGAGTTGTTTATTTTTATTTCTTTTGTTTTTCCTCTTGTTTTCATGTTATTATTCTTTACTTTTTTTTCGTACCGTGGAAATTGTCGCCAACGCAATATTTGCCTGGCGTATTTCATTTCACACTTTTTTTTTTTTTTTTTTTTTTTTTTTTTTTTTTTTTTTTTTTTTTTTTTTTTTTTTTCTTTTTT